>PVIU01001102.1:0-237762 GCA_004026605.1 Ondatra zibethicus
GTCTGAGCCCTTGGGGTTTTACATAAGAACTGGTCACCAGTGCCCACGTGCTGCAGGCTACTTCCCACTTTTTCTTCTATCAGGTTCAGTGTGGTTAGATTTATGTTGAGGTCTTTAATCCATTTGGACTTGAGTTTTGTGCAGGGTGACAGATAAGGGTCTAATTTCATTCTCCTACACGTTGACATCCAGTTATGCGTTATAGCCATTTTTAATCTCCCAAGCACTCTCTCAAAGTGCTGCTACTTGGCCCAGGGTTACTCATGGTGGCCTTGAACATCATACGCCAGGCGTGCTAGATTTGTTCTGAGGAAATTCGTCTAATGCAAGGCAACACGTATACAGCATTTGCAATCCCAATTAGCACCTTCTCCTTGAAATGCTCCAAAACCCTTGCAAAGAGCCATTTTAACAAGTCTCGGGGAACCGTGGAGGGGCTCGAGCAAGATGATAAAACATCTGATCTAAAGATGAGAAGAGTTCGTTTTATTACAAACTTGGGATAATAATTAAACGAAGCCATTTCAGCAGGTCCCTCAGAAATCCTATTTGCATTTCCATACTTTTCATTTATTTTTTTTATTTATGTCTCTGAAGAAACACGATCTTACAGAGTTTCCCAAACTCAGCATATCTGCCGCTGAGGTGAAGATATTTTAGCAGTGCCCTGCATTGTAGCGTATTTAACAGGATGCCCGGCCTCTACCTAGTGGATGTCAGTGGTCTGTCCCCACCCCTACTCTGCTCTTACATCATCACATATCTACTGGAAGTTAAGCTGGCCTTGATATTGAAGCTAAAGAAATCAAAGACAGTCTCTCAGTGATGGTAGAGGCCTTCACTAGTTATACCTTGACTAAGCCTGGTTATCCTAAGCCTCGATCTTGGGGTTCTGTAGAGTGTCAAGACACTTGCACACAGCTGCACTAATGTTTGGAGCCATAGGCTCAAAGCAGTTCTTTATTCATTAACCAATGAAAGCAACACATAGACAGAAGGACCTCCCACACCAGGATGATGCTGGCACTGCCCAGGACTGGACAGTGATTATTTTACTTCTTGCCTTTGTTTCTGTGGATTAGAAAGGAAATTTTGGATCTATAAGACGATGTTGTACAGCTTAACGTCAAGCTCCTGATAGAGAGAGAATCCCAATTCATGCTAAGCGGAAACCATGCCACTCCTGGTTCTCTGCCTCGGCTTAGCTTCTATGAGGGGACTTCAGTAGGCCCCCAAGACTTCCAGAATGCTGAAATATGTGCCACTGTTCTAAGACCGCTCTACGATTCCCGACTGGACAGCCGCCATTGTGTCCAACTTATAATTGAGAATCCCTGTTGAGACAGTGGGCTTGAAATCCACACTAAAAATGGTGTCTAGGAAATGAGAATGGGCTTGTGAGGCGTGACATAGACAACTCTAGCTCGGAAAGAAAAAGAGAAGCAGAGAAGCATCACAGGCACAGGCCGCGCCATTAGCTCCTGGCTGCTGTCTACCGTCCACTTCCGCACTCATTCTTCCTACACTGACCTGGGACCTCAGAGACCCCTGCTCACCGAGGGGAAGAAGTTGCCTCTGTCTTCCCACGCATATCATGTGCAGTTCAAATAAAGACATCAAAAAACATGGAGTAAATTTACAAAACCACAGGAAAGTTCAGTATGGTCCCCACTATTAATATCTTAAAGGTTTTTCTGAAATAGCAACTACAGTATTTGTTCAAAAATAACTCTCCTACTGTCTCTTGTATATGGGTGCTAGCCACTCTGAATTCTCTCATCTCTCTGAAAGTTTCTGAATAAGTGATCTTGACCTTGAGTCTAAATTGAAGAGCTCATGACCAGGAGTGGTAAACATGTCTTCTCTTGGGACCTGTGTGGGCATCTTTACAGCCATCTTCTGTATTCTCTTTTCTCTAGAGGAGGCATTGGAAGACCTTTTCTCTACAGGCCCACACAAATGGGAAATATATTAAGAATTGTGCACAGTGGGGTCTCTGTCACAAATATACCATTGTAATTCAAGAGTCACTATAGACACTGACAAGGCTATATTACAATAACAGTTCATTCATAAAACCAGGCAATGGTCAAGATTAGGTTTTCGGTCAATAGTTTATAAACAATAAGGTTTAGGGTCTTATTTTATGTGTCTACCTACATTACTAACAGTTCTTTATGCTTTTAACCCAGTACTTTGCCAGAAATTAGATGATATTATTGCCAAGTAGGTGAAGTTTCATTTTGGCACTGTGATCCAAATGGCTTGGCTTACACAGAAATGGGTATCCCACTAAATATGCCAAGTAATCCCTTGTAAAAATGGCAAAGCAATAAATTCTCTGGATAGATGGAGAAATTACACAGTTGAAAGATTCTGTACAACCTATATAATAGATGTGCTATATAACAAATATACTGCTTTAGAGATCAGTGTCTAGACATGTTTAAGATCATGAAATGTCTTACCGTGGAAATTGAGACTGGCAGCCCCGCGGTCCTACAATGGAGCCCTCTCCTTTCACCTTCCCTCCAATTACAATTTTCCTGAGGTTTAAATAAAATCCTTTCATAGTTCTGTATCACTGATTTCAGCGTGAGATGGCACTGATGTTTGCTTTTTAGACTATTTAAAGGGTCTTCTCACCTGGTTGTACTTTCAACAGAAAGAGCAATAATCAAATAACAGACTCCCATGCCTATTTCTTAGCCTCATTCTTTTTGACCAACAGATTACATACAACCTGTTGAGGAAAAATTTGTTTACACGCTAAAGATATGTCTCCACCTAAGGCATGTTCTGATTGGTTTAATAAAGAGCTAATTGTCCAATAGCTAGGCAAGAGAGAATAGGTGAGATTTCTGGGGAGAGAGAGAAAGAGAAAGAGAGAGAGAGAGAGGAACTGGGGGGAGCAATCTCGACTTGCAATTTCACCAGCAGACTCGAAGAAAGTCAGATATATCATACTAAGAAGAAGTAACCAAGCCAGGTGGCAGAATATGGATTATTAGAAGCCATTTAATTTGAATTATGAGCTAGTTGGGGGAAAAGCCTAAGGTAAGGCCAAATTTTCATAATGTATAAGTCTCCATGTCATTATTTGTGGGCTGTTGGTCCAAGAAAGCCCAACTAGAAAGATTGCCACACTGATCTTTACAATTTATAACCACACTTCCCTTCTAGAAATGTCCTTTCTCTATGGTTTCTAAATTCAGAAAGAATTTAGAATTTAGAATTCACTTGGCTCTCTGGCTCATCTCTGTGGCTCTTTATCTGTGCAGGCGCTGTGTGCCAGGGCCTGCCTGCCCTCAGTGCTCTCCTTTCTGCACAAGTTCATTCTAAGAACTCTCAACTGTTTTCACGACCTTGATACCACCAACTTGCTCATCACTCAAAAGTTTACAGCCCACACTCCCCAATCAACCAATAAACCACTGTAAATTCTGCTATAAAAAGATAGAGGCAGTCTGACAGTGTGAAAAAAGTCACGAAAGAGAAGTCAATCCCAAGCCCCATCAATAGCTGTGATGGACTGAATTTGCCTGCTCCATGTACACGACCTGAAACCTTAACTGCTGAGGTGGAGACACTGGGAGGGGAGGGGATCAGGAGGTAATTAGATCATAAGGGTAGGACATGGTGATGTTGCGTGGAGGTTGCAGCTGTTTATTAAAAAGAAGATCCTCACTAAAGGTTGAATCTGCAGGTGGCTTGATCTTATAGAACTACGA
Organism: Ondatra zibethicus; assembly: GCA_004026605.1. Classification (NCBI taxonomy): domain Eukaryota; kingdom Metazoa; phylum Chordata; class Mammalia; order Rodentia; family Cricetidae; genus Ondatra; species Ondatra zibethicus. The sequence goes on from PVIU01001102.1 coordinate 3,732, forward strand.
TAAATTATTCTTTATAAAATACCATGTCTTTGCTTTTTTGTTACCTTAGCCTGACAGGACTAAGTCAATACTATAGTTGTTTTTTTCTCTCTCTCTTTGGGCATCCGCCACCAAGATCCAAAATAAATACACAGAGATGTATTCATACATATGAATGCCTGACCTTAGCTTGGCTTGTTTCTAGTCAGACTTCCTAACATAAATTATCCCCTTTCTCTTTAACTACATTCTCTCTCTGGGCTTTTTACCTTTCTTTACTGTATATATCTTTTGTTCCTTCTTACTGCATGGCTGGATGTGTGGCTGGGTGGCTAGCTCCTGGCGTCCTCCTCTTTTCCTTTTCTCACTCCTCACCATTCTTCTTTCCAGCCTAATTTCTCTTATTTATTCTCTCTGCCAGCAAGCCCCACCTATCCCTTCTCTTGCTTTGCTATTGGCCATTCAGCTCTTTATTAGACCAATCAGGTCTTATAGACAGGCAAAGTAACACAGAGTTAAACAAATGCAACATAAAAGAACAATTCAACTTGGCATCATTAAACAAATACTCCACATCATAAACAAATGTAATACATTTTAAACTACATTCCACAACACAACACCAAACAGAAAAAGGAGAAACTGAGTAAAGAAGTACCATAATTGTACACATGTTGAATGGCCAAGAAACTAACAGAGGTCTACAATAAGGCACTTTGTCTTGAAGGACTCTTGGATGCTTGTAGCCATGTGCCTTGGAGCGGCTGTGTTCTCTGAGTAACTGTGATGTCAGTCAAAACTGCAGCATCAGCGGTGGGTGGGTGTGGCTCCTATCTAAGGAGTCTTACAGTTCTTTGAATATACATGTATGTGAGATCTCTTATTTTCCTGTGTCCCGATGCAGGTAGGACTGCCTCCTGCATGCTAGTACTTCATACCATGTGGATGCAACCTTATTCCTGGGTTCAAATGATTCCTTAATGGGTTGACATCATGGGGACAAAGTCAAGGTTTTACAGACCATGGGACTCCCAGACTTTCGGTGTCAACGTATTAAACTATATTATCTACAGATATTTTCCTCTGCAAGTTTCACTTTCTCCACGAAGTCGATTGATGGAATCAACATCTACTCACCTGACCTCAACAACTCACGGCACCTAGTTTGTCACCAGTTATTGCAGTTGGTGCCTGATAATCATGTTTCAGATCCGGCCCCTCCCCTCTACTGTGGGAGCCACAGATTCCCGCTTACCAGTCAATGCGTTCTCATGGCGTGTCCTACTTAGTTCTAATGCCTCCTTATGCCTGATCTTACACATAAGTGAAAAGATTCTCTTTCCATAGGAGCAATCTTTCCAAGAGTAAAGGCTAGCACTTAAGTTCCCCTTAAGTTTAGCCACCCTCTGGATAACCCTAAGGTGGTAAGCAGTATAGTGTACTTCAAGCCTTCATGGTTTCCAGCTTCTAAATAACAGTGAATAATGACTAAGTGAGAAGGACAGGCAAGCTTTCTGCCTAGCTGTACCGTGTGGCTTAGACTTCATAAGGTGCTCAGCAAGCAGCCAGTCTACATGTTTAGTAAGTGGAAGCTTGGATCAATATCACTGTGGTCATCAGAGCTAGGGGAGCTTCTCCAAGCTCAAGGGCTGGAACGCTTTACTCTTTATCTCAGTTACTTTAATTCAGGGGAAGTAACTCTTACTCAGTGCCTTCTGCTTCTAAAATAATAGCAAGAGACACTCAGCTGCATCCAGCTCCAGTCAGAGAGACAGTGTGATTTAATAACTCCATGTTAATGCCAATTGCCACAATGGCTAGAAGTGTAGTACAGAGAGGAATGGGAGGAAGTGGGGGGAATTTGTATGGATGTTGTGGAAGGCCTTTGGGGACTCTAGATCTGATGGGTTCCCAGTAGTGGAGAGGTGAAGCATGTATTATGAGTGGTTTAGGTTGGGGTGAGGATGTCTTGTTCATTATCCCATTGTCACTAATAAGACATGACCCAGGACTGTCCACTGTTGGATGCAAGGGCTTCTCAGAGATCCTTTCTGCTCCCACTTTTGCCTCTATTCCCAGTTCAAAGATTTTTGAAGCTTTGGCTGAAACAAAGGTTTAGTTGTGGTATGAACTTCAATGTCCTTCCTTAACTCTGACCTCAGCATGTTGGGTGTGGCACCATCTTGGATTCCCTAGGATACATTCACCTCTCTCTTCCCCTTAGCCACAGTGGCTGACTTGCTTCCTCAGTAAGGCCAACATTCACCCTTGCTAATGGTCTCCCAGGGTTCTCCCTTTCCCTGAGATGAAAGTCTTCTCATCACCAATTCAGAACACAACGTTTCCTCAGAGAAAACCCACAAGTCCCTTCTCCACAGTGGGCCACCCTAGTTACTCTTTGAACCTTTGAGCCCACTGTCCATTCATTCCATTGCCAGCTGCCTATGCCATGGAGGCACAGATTCTCTGACTCAGATCACTGCTGCGTCTCTCTCTCTCTCTCTCTCTCTCTCTCTCTCTCTCTCTCTCTCTCTCTCACACACACACACACACACACACACACACACACACACACACACGATGAAGTCCATGATAGAAACACCAAGAATCCTGAGGACCAGGGATGTGCAGCTTGGAAGGTCCAAGCTGTGCACTTGGGAAGGGAAGACCCTAAACAAGAGAATGGGTTCAGGCTTTGCCTTGTGATGACCAATCTTTTAGAAGTCAATGTGTTTCCCTTTGTAGGGTTTGTCTTAGAGTTTCTGTTGCTGTGATGAAACACCATGGCCAAAGCAACTTGGAAAGGAAAGGGTTTATTTGGCATGCATCCTGAGTCACAGTCCACTGTGAGAAGTCTGAACAGAAACTCTGGGTGAGAATCTGGAGGCAGGAGATTATGCAGAGAACATGGAGGGGCGCTGCTTACTGGCTTGTTCCTCACGGCTTGTTCAACCTGCTTTCTTATGGCACTAAGGCCACCTGCCCTGGTGTGGCACTATACACAATGGCCTGGCCCTCCCACGCCAATCATTCATTAAGAAAATGCCTTATTGGCTTTCCTATAAGCTGATCATAATGAAGCAATTTATCAACTGATATTTTCTCCTTTTAGATGATTTTAGCTTGTGTCAAGTTGATAGAAAACTACCAGCACAGAGTGTTTCTCTATATTCTTAAATGCTACTCATCCCTAAAGTTCCTTCCCAGTCTAGTTCCTACCTTATGATGTTGGTCTTGCCTGCCCATCATCTGAAGCTACTCTCTGTTCTCTCTGCTTGCTGGCATTCATTATTTATATCATTTGAGGCGCTAATCCATGATACTGGATATTTGTCTGTCTGTTTACAGGTGTATTCTAAAGGTAGATTTGAAGTTTTTGGAAGAGTTTTATGTGTGACTTCTGTCCTCTGTTCTATGGTTTTGGTAAATCTCATGGATTTGAATTCTCTCTCTCGCTCTCATTTCTATGTGTGTGCTGCTGTAATAGGCTATTTTAAATCCACATATATTCTTCAGTTCAGTCGTGCATAGTGTTCCGTTTATCATGAATTTCCTGCGTGTCTAGGAAGTAGCATGTTCTGTGTTGCCTGAAGATGATAATGTATAGATTATCTACATTCAAGCAGTATATAATCAACTAGGGAGAAACAGTATAGACGTCAGATGCAGCACCTAACACATGAATACAACAAAGGAAAAAGACAGCAAAAGCACAAACAAAAGAGGCAAGAAGAAAGGCACAGACACACCAGTCGAAGAAACAGCAAAAGGCAAGGACAGCCTTAGGGATGTGAAGAAAGACTCACAGACAGTTTATCTGACAACGGTTAAAATCTAAATCATATAAGTAACTTATACAAATCCATAGGAAAAATAAAACCTATTAAAAGCCAGGCAAATGACTCAAAATTATTCAAGCACGACATGCATGAAAAGATATTCAGCACCCTCACTTGTCAAGAAAATGCATATTACAGTCATATACTACCATCCCACACCTTGGGTGGTTAAAATAAAAAAGCCAAAGCATTAAAAGCACAGAATAGCATGCAGAGCAAAAGGTGGCAGTATGCAGTGTTGGAAGGATGTAAATCAGTGCTGCCATTATGGAAAGCAGTTTTAATACTTCTAGAAAGATAAAAATAGACCTACCATGTAATCCAACCAGTGAACATACACCCAGAAGAAAGGAGGAGTCAGGATGTCTAGAAGACACCTGCCCTGCTATGTTCATTGTAGATCTGTCTACTGCAGTCCAAACAAGGAAATGGCCTACATATCTATTGAACATGCACACACATGTACATGAGCACATGGGCACACCATGCATGCACAAACACTTACATGCAATGAACTATTCAACCCTGTTCAGTCAGGCTAGTTTTACATTTGTAGCATGGATGAACCGAGAGGAAACTATGCTCAAGGAAAGAGGCCAGGAATAGAAAAACTAAACCTGCAAACTCTTCTCACCGTGACTCTACAGAGGTTGAACTGTATAACAGAGAGAACGGAACAGTTGCTGCAAAGAAGTGATGGGCTGGGAAACAGGCAGCTGAGTGCTAATGGCACATACCTTCAGCTATGAGGTAACTAATTTCTCGAGATCTGTGGCTCAACACAATGTTAATGAGAATGAACTCTCCGTTTTACATGGATCCAGTGAGTAGGCCTTAAGTGTTCTCATACTGAAAGTGAATGACAGGAATAGATGGGGCAGGGCAGTTGGCTAAACTGGGGAAATCATTTCACAAAGGAATCACGTATCTGAACATTATGATAAATATTTGCAACGCTTTTCAAAAATCCCTCCACAGAGTTGAGAAAAAACATGAATAGACAAAAGAGAAAATCATGAGAGGAAACAGCAATGTGCAGAACCCACTGTGGGGACCACTTCTCTGGTGAAACTTTGGGAGCCTCCATGGATTGAGTGCCTGAGGTCTTTTGGAACAGGCAGCATGCTCCTCAACCCAGGTGCAGGTTGGCGCTGGCCCAATTCCATGAGAACTGCAACAATCAACCAGGAATTTAGCAAATTCTCATCCAGAGTCCCAGTGTGAGAGGGAGAATAGCTCAAAATGTTGCACACTATTGGCAACTTGAGAGAATTGGTCTGTAAAGTCAGCAACCATCTTGGGTTATCATTAGGAAACCTTCATATCCAAGACCAACATGGAGGTGGCATGGCCGCCATTGCTCTGTGCAGGGAATCTGAGCCCTTTAGCAGCTTCCTGCCTCTTGGAACCTCCATTCGCTCTCAAGGGCGGTGAAATCAAAAGGACAAGATTTTATCCATCTGCAGAATTAAACAATGTTCGTGTGTGTGTGTGTGTGTGTGTGTGTATTCGTGTGAGCAGGGATGAGGCTGTGAGGCTGGGGATGTGTTTTATCAGTCGGTTGATGGAAACTTCAGTTGTTTCCTTTCTAAGCTTTTGTGAATGGTATGTCAATGAAGACTGAGGCGATAACATCAGCATGTTGATGTCATCTTGTGCAAATGCCCAATCATGGGGTTTCTTGAACTTCTGGGAATTCTACTTTTAACTTCTGTAATATTTTTTTTTAATTTTGAGGACTGTCCATATTGTTTTCCATAATGTCTCAGTTATGCTCATTGGATTCCTAATTGGAACTATCTGTACACTAGATGTAGATAAAAGGCTGTTGGTTAATGTTTCGATTAATCTTGGGTACTCTGTAGATTACTTTTGAATGAATGAGCATAGACACATGAAAGGGCCGAGTCTGTTTGAAGGCATCTCTCCCAGCTTAATCATCTCTCTCTGTGATGGATGTTAGGAGATGAAGTTTGCATTTTTGGAGGAACTGAAGGGTCAGAGAGGTAAGGCGTGTGGCCAGTATGCTGAGGTCATAGCTGAAAAATGACCATCTCCCTGATTAGTTTGCTTCTGCCTTGCACTAAGCACCAAGCAGTGTTAGTTAACCACTATTACATAACAGGTTGCCCTAACTCTTTTCAGATTAAAATGGCATGCCCATGACCTCTCCCAGACAGCCCAAGGCTCAGGAATCCTCCAGAATGGTCCTGATGGAAGGTTCTAACAGACGGTCACTTGAAGGCGGGCAAACATATGGCCCAGGGTTGGACACATCAAGGAGCTTCACTGGAGATCAGTGCCCACTCACAGAAGCTCAGGGACCTTCACCTCCCACCAACTCCACCTGTTCACCCTAAGAACAGAGAGAATAAGGAGAGCGAGGGGGGAAAGGAGAGAGAAAACTAGGGGTAGGACAGTGGGCAGGGAAAGAGACAAACAGACACAGAGAGAGAAATAGAGAGGCAGAGAGCAAAACAGCTACAGACTAGTGTCCAAAGTTACAGCTTTAAAGGGATCTGATAGCTGTTGGGGTTGAGGCCTCTGTCCTATGACATACCTGCATACAGAATGCAGTGGGCAGGGCTTTTCCTTATCCTTTTCATGAGAGGGGGGGAGGGAGAGAGAGAAGGAGGGAGAGAGAGAGAGAGAGCACGCTTGCCACACTCCCTAGGCACACACCTGCCTACAGCTTAAGTGCTATTTTCTTCTGATCATGGCAGGACATTATCTAGCTTGGGCGAAGGAAACCCAATGAGGAGAGAAAGGGAAGAAATGAACCATAAATGCTGGAATCATTCCACAGCACAACAAACAATAAAGTCCCGCTGTTGCTCACAAAGATCTGTACCCACAATTGCACTTGACCCTTTTAAAAATAGCAGCAGGAGACTAGAATATTTCTAAGGCAGGGTGTCATCTTCATTTTTAAACACGAGGAAGCCCGTGGGGGCTGGAGCACCAGACATGGAGACTCAGAGCAGGGAAAGGGCAGGGGCTTTTGCCTGGTGTTCCAGAAGAGGGTTATTTATTCATTCATTTTTTCCAAGTAGCACACACAGAACCTTTATTATTAGCACATTGGAGGAGCTATAAAGCACAGAGCATAGGCCTTGCTCTGCAGTATTGTGATGGCGTATATTGCCTCCCACAGATTTAGTAGACCATCATGGTCTCCAGGTTTATTCATTCATGTGCCAAGCACTGTGGAAGATGCTGCTGTGCTAACAGCTAGTAGAAGCAGTGTCTGTCTGTCTGTCTGTCTGTCTTCCAGGGCCAAAAGTCTGTGAGCATCAGGTTGGAAGTAGATCCAGATAAATATGAGGAGAAAGAAACAGGGGTGGAAATGACAAGGAGAAGCCTGTGCTGGCTTCAATCTTTACGCCTTCCTCCCTCTTCACATTCTCCAGTCACTCCCTTTGGGAGATCCAAAGTCAGAGCCACCAGAGAAACTGAGGCTAAATATGGTAAATACATGGCAGGTACCCAGGGGACTGCTTCTTGAAGTTTACAGGGGTAAATCCTATTTGTGGCAAACTGTGCAGAATAAACTGTCTCTGTTGTGGCACCATGTAGAGTGAACATCCCTGTTCCACGGCACTCAGATCCCACCTCGGCAGAGATGCTCAGAGCAATGAAAACCTCTTCAGGATATCCTCAAAACTGGAGGAGTAGGAGTTTGAAGCTGGACCGGCCAACTCTAAGGCACGTGCTCTGGTTCTCAGTCTGGTGTTTCTGCCCTGGGAGCTGTGGTACTGAGGGGATAGAGAGCTCTCGAGAGTGACAAGAGAGATGGATGTTAAGTATAGAACAGGATTTTAGGCTAACGATAAGTGAGACACTGGGAACCAAGACATTTCAGCAGTACTGAGGGTGCGAGACAATGTGGAAAGGAAAGCATACAGATGTCAAAAATGAGAGAGAAATTCAAGGACGTGCAAGGAAGCTCACCTGCACCCTCTAAAGCTAGAAATGTAAGTGTATTTGGGGAGTGGAGTCAAGTCCCACAGTGCACCACAGGAAGAGAGCCTCGTGTCCTTATCATGCTGTGTCTCTGGCGGACACTTTTACATCTGTGTCTAAAGATAACAACACAAGGCCAAGCTTCTGGGATGCTGGGGACTGCTGGCACCCAACTCCCTGGACTAGATATACCAAGGGGAAACAAGAAATAAGGAGATGCCAGGAAGGGCCAGATCTGAGCCACCTGCCTGATGGGTCACCAAGCACAGTGAGCATCTGGTGAGGGGAAAGGAATCAGTTATAGCTCCTGTAGCAACATTGAAGATTTCTCCCTACAAGGTGGTCCAAACATGACCTTCCAGAAGACCAGAGTGTGGCTGCATGGTGGTTCACAAAGAAGCCCCAATTGAGGATTCATTGTGAGTCATCTTAACATTTTCCTGTGCCTTCTTAAGCTGGCATCATTTTCATAGGTAGTATGGACCACAGATGACTAACCCTGCTGTTCCCTCATGGAGGCCCCTGTGTACCAAGCAATGCTAAAGGTGTACAGCCTCGTGGGAACAAGCATTGGCTCCAGAGCCAAGTGTTCACATTCAAGTCCCCACTCCAAGCAGGAGGCAGCCGTGTGACATTGGACATTCTGAGTGCTCGTTTCCCGAATTATAAAATAGAGCTAAGAAAGCATACCTTACTTTATAAGGAAAGGTCAGCCATCCCAGGGTGGATATACGCAGAAATGAGATAATGGAAGGAAACACAATGCTATTCCATCGCTGCGAATTGCATTTGGGCTGCAGAAGAGATAATGAAAGTCATTTTCTAGTACGAGGGGAATGCAATTTGCTTCTACTAGCAGGCTGCCTAGGGCAACCAGCACAGCACTCCCAGGCACTAGTCCATGCCCTAAGCAGTAAAGTCCTCAACGGTACAACAGTGGCCTCAAAGGACAGGAAATCCTAGCAACCAGAGAGTCCAACATGGCCGCCATAGCCTTGCAATTCAAATGATAACCCTTGAGTGCTGGTGAGTCCCGCTTCATGGAAGGTCTCTGGCCACTGCTCTAGCTCTTTGTATGCTGTTAAATATTCAAGATGGTGACATCAGATGTATTTCTATTTAAGTGTGCCTTTACTAATACACAGCAAAATAGACACATAGTAGACTTTGCTGCCCCTAGCATGGTGATTACTGTACCTTATTTTATCTCTGTGAAATTCCAGGTCTATCTGCTCCTCTTTCTTCAGTCTCACAGTTCCCTGGGGTTGGTCGTCATGCATTAAAATTGTGCTTTTATGGGATATCTGTAACTGTAGCAAATTAAGGATAATAAATCCAAAGAACCCATCCACTGGCCTCAATGAATTGATGTAAGGAGCAGGTAGACTAGGAGAACTTTCTGGAGGAAGAAAATTGAACTGAAATATAAAGAATTCCGAATCAGTTGCCAGACAAAGAGGACCGGGGACCTGCATATCTGCAAAGATACAGTCTGCAGAGATCAAAGTATTCATTAGGGTGGCAAGACAGGGAGTGGGTAGCATGTATGATGCCTGCAGTCCCATATCATATAATGTGGCCTTTGCTTCGGGACAGAGGTTCCAAACAGGACTCTGTAGGGATCAGCATCACAGTTCTTGCCAAAGCCGATAATGCAATACTGGGGAGCGCCCAATCTCACTCACAAACTTGACAAGTGTTCTGCCTTGGAGATACTTCCCTTCTTAGCTGATTTTGCGATGATGTCTTAGTCACCAAAGCTGACCTCAAACTTGCTCCTCTCCCACTTCAGTGCCCCTAGTAGCAGAGACTGCTGGTATACGCAGCAGGCCCTCTGTACCGTCTTATGTCTTCTTGGAACTGACTCACCATTTATTTACTCAATAAATTTTCTTTATAAGGAAATTCTTACTATTCTAAAGAATAGCCCTTATTATCTGACACAAATGTAAGAGAATGAGATAAACAGTTGAAAATATCATCTTAATCAAGTCTTGCTTGGAATTTTGCTTGCGGTGGGTTCTGAACTGAGATGACTGTCTGTAGCTAGTGGTGGAAATCAGCAGGATTCAGGAATATGATGGTTGTAAAGCCCACCCACAGCTAGCTCCTTACCTAGAAGAATAGAAAGGGATCTGGAAGCATGCAGCTGTGGGTATGACAGGAAGTGACATAGTCATTGTGAACCTCTCAAGCATCTTTGAGGTTCCCAGTAGCAAGGGTACCACCATTTGAGAGACATGTGGGAAGGTACCTCTCTCTGGGCCACTTGCCAGGTATTGATCACTTTTTAAAAACCATGCAATGTTAGTGGCGAGGTTCTCCAAGCACTATCGTGAACATTCCTTTTGATATTCCTTTGACTATAAATAAGCAAAGGCAGTGGGAGATAGGGCAATTGGACTATTGAACTCTGTCTTACTCTTCCATGTGGCTGCAGCGAGCAAAATGACTGTCAAACAACCAGAGAACACCCTTGCATCAGCAGCAGCCACCATGAACACTGGCCTTGAGACAACTGCAGGAAGTCCAGCTCCTGAAAGGGCAGCTCAGTCAGGATTAGCTCATTTGTCCTGGTCAAATTTTGCTATCATAAGTCTACCTGAAATAGGTGACCCAGTAATCAGTTCCATCTGGGGCAAGAGAGGAGACTGTGCCTGGTGGTTTAGCATAGAGATTGCTGTGGAGGGTACTAAGGGGTTAAGGCTATAGATGAGGGTAAACATGAACCTTTACTCATGAGAAGTTCAAACGCTTCTTTGTCTGGCTATATAAGTCAGCTAGTTGGTGAATGGTCTGGTAGACATTCTCTTGGGCTGCCTCCCTGGGTATTACAACATTAGGGCCAGTCAAGGTCTATGGGAGACATGGTCTTTTCTTGACTGTTTTCAGTAGTGTGGTCTAAATTGGTAATGCAAAGAAAGTATCCCAGAGAGCAGTGCACAATGATGGGAGTGGAGTGCCAGTGGTGGCTATACAGCTGAGCAGTCAAAAGGCCACACTGAGAGCAGCGTGGCCACCGGCTGCTTAACGGTTGAAAAAAATACAGTCAAGGAATTCCCAGGTGGCAATGCAGGAAGAAGGACAGCATATTAGAGGAATAACAAGAGAGGGTGGAAGACGAGGCTGAAGGGCAGTAGTGAGCCAGAGGAAGGAAAATGCAGGACCTAGTGGCCAGAAAGTTCCAAAGAACTACCAAACCTGAAGAATGAAGGGTATCAGAAACCAGGGCAAGAGTTGTGACTCTGGCTGCTGGTAAGGGTTGGGGACTTTCTAAACATAGGCCTGCACACGAATTAGAAGAACTAAGAGTTGTAGAACTCAGTATGCCAATACCTGTGGTCTTCATGAGGATCACAGTACCAGCAGCGGTCAACTGCAGCTGCTGTCAAACACGGAAGCATGCAGAAGCTGTCGAGGCGCCTGAAGAGCTTCTCTTTGCATACCCGTGGCTTCTGTCTGGGTGGACAATGATTGGCATCAGGATGAAGGGAAATCTTCGAAGGGCTTTTGGGAAGTATATACCTTCAGATATTCTTTTGGACTGTTTTATGGATGACAATTTGCAAAAGCAGACTGGGTTTCTAGGTATCAGAGGAAAGGAAATGGTTGTAGTTTATGTGACAAGGATGGAGGTCAGACTGAAGAAAAGTGCTTAGTATCAGGAGGATAGAAGTCACTGGTGGCCTCCTCAGAAAACGTGGCTTGTCCTTGATAATTGAATGAGCAAATACTTGGAGATGGTGGTGGCACAGTCTAGAAGGAATCTCACAGAGGGATGCCTGCCTTATCATCTCTGGTTTTGGCTAGTCACCTTCTCCTAAGCGGCCAGATCCTTTCTGCTGCTTCCAGGTGGTTCAGTCCGCCAGGGCATACAGGTCAGACCTGGGGAAGAGTTGGCACTTTGAACCCTTTGCTCTTTGCACAGCTAAGAAGTCTTTAAAGGAAACTCAAGTGCAAGGAAAATAACACTTTCGAAATCACCCAGAGAATCCAGGAACCCAGGGAGAGGTTTGAGGTCCAGGAACTCTCAGATATTCTTGCTCTCAGTTAGTATTTAAGTGAGGTAAGACAGTTATGGGCTAAGCAAATGTCTGAGTCTTAAATCATTTCTTAGTGCTTCTAGAAACACAATTTGCTTGGCCCTAGGTGGCTCAATACAAGGAATGAGAATCCTTCTTTTAAGCTGTTGGTCAAGGTTGCCCAAGAGATATTCCACAAATCACTGACTGTTATTATTGCCCTTGGCTGGCCCACAGCGTTAAGTCCCTATTGCTGAACACACCAAGCATTTCCGAAGCACAGCCTCAACTGACCCGAATGCTTCCTCCCTGAGAACTAGCTTTCATAATATTAGGGGGCACCATGGAAGCTTCCAAAAGAGGGACTTAACCAACAGTCCTAACTATCTATGATGTCAATCAGTCACAGCAAGACCAGCATGGCATGATAACTAAGAATACAAGCATAGGGCATATACGTCAGTGGTCACCAAAAGGATCTAAGATCTCCCCCCAAAGAGGGTATCATATCTGTTACTAGAAACCTATCCAACCACCCAGGGTCAATCAAGTCATGGATCTTGGAGGGGAGCCTACAGTTAACCATGACTTAACTAAACCAGCATAATCCCTAACTACATTCCTGGTCCTGGTATCCACAGATAAATGAGGCCATCATTTCTCAACAATGCTGCTTCTCTTTGCAACTGATGGAGACCAGTACACACTGCAGCTTTGTGGAGCCCAGTCCCAATGGATATATCTAGAAAATGCTCTCAAATCTTAGGGAATGTTGTAGAAGAGGAAGTGGAAAGATGATAGGAGCCAGAGGATCAGGGATTTTGTTCTGAGAGTATATCTCCTAGTAATCTCAGAAGCTACACCAATGAAGTATCATGTTGATGACTGCCCGAACGTAAGCTGGACAAGGACAAGAACAATAGAGTGCTAAACTGAAAGAGGGGTGGACCGTAAGACTTCAGCCCTGTGCAAAGAACTGCTGGTGCCTAAGGGATGTTGACAGGGAGAGGAAGAGCTTCCCCCAAGGACAGCACACAAATTGGTTATCCAGTACCAAATGGTCAGCTCTGAAAATACAGATATAAGCAACATTATACAGACTGAGCAGGTTATATTTAGGATTATATATGTATATACATATATGCATGTAATAACAATCAATAAAATATAAATTTCAAAGAGAGAACAAGGTGCTATATGCGAGGGTTGGAGGGAGGAATAGGAAGATAGAAAATGATGTAACTATATTATAACCTCAAAAATGAAAGAAATAATTATTTTATTTTGTTCTTAGATTTATTTATTATGTGTACAGCATTCTGCCCATGTATCCTTGCAGGCCAGAAGAGGTCACCAGATCTCATTATGGATGGTTGTGAGCCACCATGTGGTTGTCGGGAATTGAACTCAGGACTTCTGGAAGAACAGTCAGTGCTCTTAACCACTGAATCATCTCTCCAGCCTCAAGAAATGATAAATTTAAATAATGAAAAAAGAAAGAGAACATCCCAGGTGACACTGGCAGAATGTGTGAATGTTTGTCTGTGGAACCAGTGAAGGCCTGAAGCCAGGCCTTTCACCTGTTTCCAGTAATGGCAGTATGTGTTCATTCTATGATGCCTTATACTGAACACACAAGGGGGTGGAAGAACACGTGGAGGTCTCCAAACGTGTCTGTGAGCCTTTATTGCTGAACAGCCTAGTTACACAGCCTGAGAGCTCCCATCACAGCTTCTTTGGTCAGGAGTGGAGGTCACACACAGGAAAGGGACTGCCCTTTCAGAAATCAGAGGAGAATTAAGAGGTTCCTCTCCTCAAAACTATTGTGAAAAAATAGGTGTTTCCCTTTTCTTCATTGACAGTGTTCTGATTTCTTCTAAGTGGCTGTCACTTGAGTTTGTTCATGTCAAAAAGTTCCTTCTTGAACCTTCCTACTTGTGGATTTAGTTTTGGACTTTATCCACTTGAAAAGATTGACAAGATTTTTTTTTTAAAATTAGACTTAAAATACTTCTTAGGTGTGAGATGAGAGGCTATTGGATATCACAAATCTCAACCACTCAGAATCCTTAGAATCAGTGGAAACCAATAGGGCTTTAAAGAAGAATAACATAAATAAACAATTGAGCTTCACTCTCGTATGTGGAAGAATCAAGATCAACCATAGGGGATATAGAACATAATCTTCACCCAATCTATGAATAGCCTGGAAACACCTTCTTTGACATAAAACTTGGTGTCCCTATTCAAATCACACTGCTACCATGTGAGAAGGAGCTGGACTTCCATCTCCCACATACTTCTAGGCCGAAATATTGCATTTAAAACAATGCTGATAGTGCAGGGACTCATTACAATTCCCTGAACTCTTGAAAAAGTTGTGCCAGGGTTGCCTCTGCAACTAGATTGCTCATACCAGTGCTTTCAGCTGTTTGACACCGAGAATCAGTGTTTTTAAATACAACCCTCCCACCAGTGATCAGCCTGCCTTAGGAGATCCCTGTTGGGATATCCAACTCCCTCTGCTATCATGACCTTGTTTTCAAGTAAGATCTCAGCGACATTTAAGCTTAATATGAAAACAAACTTCAGTGTAGTGTTTCATTTTTTTTCCAGTACTGAAGTGAATGATTCATTTCTTTTCCAGCTGGAGCAGCCTTTAATTGAGTCAAGATGAGATGTCCGTTAAGTGGGTTGAGCTGGTCAGGATGATGGTCCTTTCAAAACCACAGCAAATTTCCCTCCACACCAGAGTAAACACACAACTGCCAATGAGAGCTGAACTCTGTGCCTTTGGGCTACACTGTTGGTTTGGGCAGCCGTGTACTTCTGCCTGAGCAGGGGTCCATCCACCAAGCTGCCTCCAAGCCTGATGCCACAGCTTCAGTAGGTGGCTGGTACTGTACAACGCTCCCTTCATTAGCCATTAGTTTAGTTAGTGAGTAATTAGAGAGCAAGCTGGAGGGTTTAGGGTAAGAGAAGAGGCGAGAAGAGCTAGGATGTTAGCATGGACTTAAAATGTGTAACAAGTACTCATGATACCGAAGGAGCCTGGCTCCACAGGTAATCATATTCCTCTTCTGCCAGAGGTAGGGGAGATTACTCCTCTTGGTAGAGGATACCCCATTTCACACATTCCTGAGAAATGCTGGCTTTTATCTAATGGCCAGAAATCCTCCTGTAGTCCAGATTGAGCTCAGTGGACTACCTTTAGGAGTCTGGGGAACTGGAGTTTCCATTGTATCTAACCCTTGTTCTCAACAAACCAACCCTTGCTTCAGGGACTCGCTGGGGTGTGTTGCAGGGGAATGATTAAGGTTACATGAAGCAGCAATAAACTAGGGGGTTAGATGGACAGAGTGGACAGAGCAGCTGGAGGCGGGAAGCAGGAGGCTGCCATTATGTTCCTGGAGTTATGGCAGTAAGAAGCTACTCTGACTAAGAAAGGTGATGTGAAAAAGCCTTCGGGAATGAAGAGCAAGGAAGGGGTCAAATAAAATGTGAAGTTTCTAGGTAAAGGATGTATAAAGCTATGGACTGTTGTTGGCCAAGCACCCAAGAGCTTGCTTTAAGACACAATGAGGTTGAAGCTGTGCTGGGACACCTAGGTACCAATCCCCAGCTGGCAGATGAAGATAAGGGGCTGGAGTCTGAAGAAAGGAAGCAACCTTGGGTTTTTAAATAGGAAAGATACAACCAGGGCCAAGATGAGAAGTGAGGGGAATACTGAATTCTCTGATCTTCTCTGAAGGCAATGGAATAAGAAAAGAGTTAGAAGAGTCTGGGGAGTGGCAGTGGCTTCTGTGTGGCAGTATTATCCTCCTGCAGGAGCATGGATGTGATTATAAGGGACTTAAGTGCAGCCATGTCCCATCCCCTGCCTTCCTTGAACTACCATGCTATCTGAATAGAGCCACATCCACTCTGTGATGACATTCCAGTGAGGAGCCCCTCTTCCCCTTGGCTAATAGTTTCAGTTTCCCGAAGTCAATACCATTAAACGCATGACTGGGTGTTCTGCTTTAGCCGTTAACACCCCTTTGAACACCCTCTCTCCCAGTTCTGATAAAATCCTAGTCTGTAAGGGTTCACCCTCTCTGGTGAGAACTCTTCCGAGGTGTGTGCAGCAATAAACCTGCCCCTGCTACTCCCCATTGGCTTTGAGTTGCCTCCTTGCTTCTCTTCTCTTAACAGTGGGTGTGTAAATAGCTCACACTTGGTTTTAAAGAGAGTGAAATCTCAGCCTTCTGCCCATCTTCCACCTCCAAGGAAGTTCTTTGTGCACAATTCCCTGCATTGTCCAATTAGCTCAAACGAGAAATTCTGCCAGGGGGACACTACGCAGAAAAGGGAGACACATTTACCCTTTAAAATAGTGACCTTTTATTTTCATATTTTATTCATCCTTTCTCAGTAGATAAGCATAAACTCTTTGCTATTTAAACTGTATTACTGATTTATTGAAGTCACTATAAAAACAGTAAAACTTCTCATTCAACACTATAACCATTTTATTTGTTTTTGTTTAATAAATTATAATTTATTTCCCCAATTACTAAGCAGTTCTACCTGCTTATTATGCCAGGGTAGGTTACTTCAGGTAACCCTAACAGGAAATTGCAGAACATAGGCATTAACTGCTTAGGACCTAGAGTAATGGGTTAGGTTTATATCATCGACAACATGACCTTAATTAGAATCAGCCTTCTTGTTTGATAGATTGTCTAGAAAGGTAGGAACTAGTGACTGGAATAGCATAAAAACGAGCTGTCTGAGCCGCAAGCTCATAGTCAGATTGCCCATGGTAGGATGTGACGGTCACCACAGACCCATTCCTTTCTTCGTTTAAGGGTCAGGGTGACTGCTGCTTCACGGAATGCTGCATAGAAATGTGCTTGGGGTTGTTTTCGTTTGAAGATCTGAAAGGTGGCCCTGTAGTTAAGGGTTTTGCTTACGTTGTTCATTGGGGGTGCTCAATCATAGGAAAGGGAGATGTGGGGAGGCAGCAGGTACATAAGTAACCACTCTCAGCAGCAAGGGCCAAGTTGCTGGGGGTCTCTGAAGGATTGTCCACTGTGGTCAGAGACCCACACACCAACCCTCTCCTACCATAGAATGCTACCCCTGAAGTCTGGGCATTATCTGCCTCTTTACCATAAGATACACCATCAGTATATTATTGGCCTCTTTGAACTTTAGCTTCCCCGACTGTAAATCGGGGGCAATTGTTACTTATAACATTTTTTTTTTTTGGAGACAGGGTTTCTCTGTGTAGCTTTGGCTGTCCTTGAACTCACTCTGTATGTCAGGCTGGCCTTGAACTCACAGAGATCCGCCTGCCTCTGCCTCCAGTGCTGGGATTAGAGGCGTGTTGTGTATCACCACTGCCCAGCTATTTAAAATAATTTTTTATATCATCATATGCATCCTCTAAGAAGCATATACGATAGCTAGGTTTTTAAAATACAAGTTCAATGTCCTGGGAAAAGGCTCATGATGTAAAATTCAGCCCGTAAAAGGATCATATTTGTTTGCAATGTATATAAGGTTGTGAAGTACATGCAGAGTTGTATAACTAGAACAAACATACTTAATATTTTCTAGTTGGTAAAACAATAGATGACTTTTTATTTTTATGTCTACTTTTTTCTTACATCTCAAATCTGCTACAAAGTCTATGTATTACTCTATAATCGAAAAGTGACAATTTTTTTACTTTCAATTTTTTTCAGGGCACTTGTGAGGATAATAGATAATTATGCAAAGTAACTTATGATAGTACACAGCATAGAATATTTGCTTTGGGCATTAATACTGGAAAAAGAATGCTCTACTAATAAAAATAATTAAATGGGTGGCTCCTGGTAAAGACATTTGACCTTTATGTTCTCTCAATTCTCATATCAGTCTTATCTGGTAGATATTGGCCTTGACACAACTGTAGACATTTAAAAAACTGAGATTTATTAGGAAAGTGGAGGCTCATTAAAGAAAAATTCCAGAATAACTTTGGTTCCTCTTAATGAATCATTTAGAACTGCAACCTCTTAGAAAAGGAGAGAGAGAAAAAGAGAGAGAGATTGGATGTCTCCGTAACTGTGACTTCTATGGAACAATGGTTAAAATGAGCTGTGTAAAGGTCACTGGTCCTATCATGGTGGACATCACATGGACCTTGGGGCTTTTAAGTGAAAGTTGCAAGAACAATTTCTCTGCCTCTCTGAAATGCTGTTATCTTTTGGAACAATAAAGGAAGGCCGGAGGCAGGCATTTTATCCTGCAAAGACTTCATAGCCAGAAGAGGAGAATGAAGGACAGCTGATTCTCAGACACCCTTGTCACACAGGCCATGCACAACAAAGAACAGGAGACTTGCCCATTACAGCAAGCACAGCGCGAGAAATATACAAAGCCCTGCTGTGGACAGAAGTGTCATCTCGTCTTATTTTGCTGTCAGTAAAGCAAAGGCCTTTCTCTTGTGCATTTGTGCTGTTGGATTGCCAATTTCTCTTAGAGCTGTGGAACTTAATTAACCAAGCTTTTACAGCTATAGTCTGTCAGCTTATACTCTCTCTTAAAAAAAAAAAAAACTCTTCTGGTCTCCTTTTAGTGAATTTCATTATTAAAAAAAAATCAAAGAGTAAAGCTCTAAGACTGTCACCATGAAAATCAGTGATGGAGGGGAGGGGATGGAGGGTACCTGTATTTTCAGCTTAATTGTTTTCGAATGACAAAGGGTTTCAGCAGTTATTTGTTAAAGGTGGAGGCTTTGGAGATAATAAACCTATTTTCAAAGTGCCTCTCTGATTCTGTTTCTGGTAGGCAGGAGGGAGGCTCAGCAGGGAAACAAAGCCTTCATTGTTGCTGTTTTCTTCTGTGGTGTCAAGGAGGCTGTGGTCCTTCTATACACACTGCCTCCAACTTAAAGGCATGGCAGTGTCACTGAACAAAGGACCTTGTGTCCCAGTTAGAAAACCAATCCCAGAACCTGGGGCTGTTAACCGCTGGTCTCCTACTACTGGCCTTATTTTTGTAGATGTCACCCTTTGCAGTAGAAAGAAAACTCTGAGTTAGCAAGGCACACAACATGGCTTTAGTACCAGAACTCTGATTTGTGACACTTTCTTTGATGTGACTTGTACATTCAGCCATAAACAAAATAGCAGACTTGTTCAGGTCACAGAACCAAAGAAAATGGCTTAGGTGGAGTTCCTGATTCAGGTCACAGAAAGGTCCACCTGAGTTATTTTCTTTGGTTCTGTGTTGAGACCAACCTATAGGTCTGCTTGTCTTCCGGGCTTATGGACGAGTATCAGAAACAGGAAGGTAAAGCACAGAGAACTGTGTCACCATGAGACTGCTCTTCTGGAACCTCTGACATGCCATCCGCCACCAGCCTGGTTAGAAGTTTTACTAAGAAAACAGTGATGTGTCACTGACCTGAACAAGTCTGTTATTTTGTTCAAGGCTAAATATATGGGTTCGTCCAGGAAACTGCCACACGTGTGGCCTCCCCTTAGGTCCAGTGCCTGAGAACACCGAGCTGAACTTCCAACATGGATGGTGTTTACCTAGCATCAGGCTATTTTAAAGTGAACCCCTAGAGAGCCCAAGGGAGGAGGTTCTGGCATGAACAAGCAGGCATGGTCCTCGTAGGAGACTGTGAGGGATGTTTTGAATTGCTAGAGGCAATGTGCCAAATGGGGCAAATCCCATCTCTTCCCAGAACACACATTCTGAATAGAAGACTTCAGCCAAGGCTTATGAGTGCTCATAGAGGAAGTTCTCTGTGCCCATGGGCACAGGGAAGGCAGATGAACTCTGAAGGCTGTGGCTGGTGATCCACTGTCCAACAACAACAACAACACAGGATGCTTCATTTCACATCCCTGGACTGCTCACCTAAACGGTCCACTGCATGCTTCTGAATTATGTAGCAAACTTCATGAGAATACCACCTGCAGTGAGGACTCAGACATTGGTGGTGGTGGTGATGACATTGGTGGTTATGATGATGGTCGTGGTAATTATGGCTATCGTGTTGTTATGATAATGGTGGTATTTATATTGATGTTGGTGATTATGATGGTGGTGGTGGTTATGGCTATGGTGTTGGTTATGATGATGGTGATATTTATATTGATGTTGGCGTTGGTTATGATAATGGTGTTGGTTATGATGATGATGGTAGTGGTGATGTTGGTTATCAAATTGGTTTGAATAGTGGTGATTAAGTTGGTGGTGGTTGTACTAGTTCATACATAAAAATTTTGAAACTTTGATCATAAGAAATGAATTTTTCAACCCCTTTTCCCAATTTGGCAAGAATTGTTTTACATATATATATTATATATACATATTTAATGATTTGGGGGAAGATAAGTAACTTGAGCTCAGGGCTTTGATGATGAAACCACCACTCTAGATGAAGGCTGCAGATGGAGTCATGGCCCAGTTGTCTCCCAGAATCCATAACAAGATTATATCTCTCGGTAGAGCCATCTTCTCAGAAAATCATTTTCCCAACAGCTTTGTAGCCCTGGACAAACCTGATATCAACAGCTGGCTGAGCCTACAGTTGTTAGGTGGAGGCTTGTGCCCATTTGACCTGATGACTGACCATTGAAGCTGTGACAATTAGGACTTCCCTCTGAGAGATTTCAATTTTGAAGTGAGTAAAACACAGCAGGAATGAAGGATTTGTGCAACTTTAAGGTTGCAGAACTTTGAAGAAAGTCCAAAAAGTTTTGCTGGGAGTAAGGCTTTGAGTTCTTCTTTGGATGTCTAAAATAAGATCATTAACGCTCGCCAAGACTGCAAGGCAGAACAAGGATGATTGTTGCTGGTTAACATCTGTCCACCAAGCTCTGACAGTCAGGCTCGGTCCTGGGCAAAAAGCACCCCATCCTCAGGCAGAAACACCTGTGAGATCAGCCCAGTCAACTCACCACATTTTCCTGTGGTTCAGGTAACTCAGATCAAGCCATGATCTTGGCATCAGAGATTGGTTTAATGTTTGGCAAATGACCTAACTCAGGCTCAGATGACATAGTTTTTGGTTTTATTATTGTTGGTTTTGTGTAATTGTTTGTTTTAGAGAAATTTGATGGTGTTCCTTCTTATTTTTGTAAAGAAATTATTAGTGGTATGTTCTGTTAGCCACATTGTTTATAGAGGGTTAGATCAGCTGCCAAGTTTCTTCACTGTGAAACAGGAGGCCTGGAGTTGAAAATGTTTCATTTGCTTTCCTTGTAACTATAAAAATCTAGCTTATCTTTGATCATATTTCCCTGAAATCAAACACTGAGACAGAGTTCATGTGTAAACTGATGCCATAGTAGGGATCACAGAAGAAACTGGTAACCAGGTCTATGAAGAGAAGGAGGCTGAACACCAGTGAGGAGTAGGGCAGGTGTGGGAGGAGGAGAGGCCACACAGCACACGGTGGTGGGGTGTAGGGTAGGGCAGAGGAAGTCTATCAGGTGTGTGGAGCGGAAGAGGCCACACAGCACACGGTGGTGGGGTGTAGGGTAGAATCAGTCTGATCCTGAAAGGGGACTTCAGTAGGTTACAGGTATTTTTCTTTAATTTGAAACCAACCGAATGGGAATTACATGGCCCCATATCAGTCACTGTTTAAAACTGCTTCAAAGGGACGTAAAATTCTAGACACAGCTTTCTGTGCGTGAAGGCCACTCTTTCAAAGGGTTTCAGATGTGCTGTCAAACCCAAGTCATCAGAGCCCAGGAAAAAAGGGTACAGTTATAATGTGAAGGATCTCTGTCAGAGAGGATATGAGTGGAGCACCAACAGTATCCATCGCCCTTCAGATAAAACCATCTTAGTTCCTTTCATTGCTTCATTCTTTTTTTAATTTTTTTGTTGACTTTTATTGAGCTCTACATTTTTCTCTGCTCCCCTCCCTGCCTCTCCCCTCCCCCCTTCAATCCTCCCCCAAGGTCCCCATGCTCCCAATTTACTCAGGAGATCTTCATTCTTAAAAGAATCTTTAGCTAATTTAGACAGGTGAACTCAGGGAGCCAAATCGTGGGGAATGGGTGGGTGTTTGACAATGCTCAATGAGTACATATATATTGCAACAGCTAGTTAATGCTTCTAACAACCTCAAGCATGATATCCTAGGCAGACCCCAGGATGGGTCTCATGACTTTGCCCTCTGCTGCAAGCTTTGCCTGGCCCTTTAAGGCGTGGAACAGGGCTGGTCTGAGTATCAGCTAAGCAGTTACAGAAATGATGGAATTTCACTTACAAGGGTTAGCCACAAATATTTCCATAGCCCCACTTTTCTTTTCTGGGACCACTGACTTTTGACAAAGTCAGATGTCATAAGATGCTTGCAGCTGTCCACAGAGGTCCATGTGGAGAGGAACTAAGGCCTCCTGCCAATACCCAGAATCACTCACAACCATGAGGGCATGTTATTTTGGAATTGGTCCTCCAGGCCCACGAAGCTTTCACATGCTGCCAGCTGACATCATGACTGTAATGTCTAGCGAGAAAAACCTGGCAGGACAACTTGGCTATGTACTTTTACATTCCTTACCTGCAGAAACTGTGAGGGAACATAAACGTCTGTTGTTTTAAGTTGTTCAGTTTGCGGTGATTTTTAATGTGGCAGTAAAGGAAACTGTGACAAAGGTCCACATGTTCCAGGCATGTCAATTTATATATCTATGCCACTGTCCACCTCATTGCTATATTACCTGTATTGATATCTGCATCTACATGAAGCATACTTTTCCATATAATAAATGGACTTCCTTATTTCATTCATTTATTCATTGACGGAGCATTCAGTATATGCCAGGAACCATGCTGTGTCCTTGAGACACAGTGAGCATCCTCTGGTTGTCTCAGTATGACGATTTCACAGAAAATTAAGGAACAACCTACCTCAAGACCCAGCAATACCGCTGTTGGGTATATACCCAAAGTTTGCTCAATCATACCAGAAGGACATGTGCTCAACTATGTTCATAGCAGCATTATTTATAATAGCCAGAACTTGGAAACAACCTAAATACCCCTCGACTGAAGAATGGATAAAGAAAACATGGCACATTTACACAATGGAGTACTACACAGAGGAAAAAATAATGGCATTTTGAAATTATCAAGTAAATGGATGGATCTAGAAAACATCATATTGAGTGAGGTAACCCAGACCCAGAAAGACAAATATAATATGCACTCACTTCACTCATAAGGGAACTTTATTTTAATGTCTAGTTCTGAGAAGCATTTATATAATCTGTTGTAAGTTCCTTTCAAAGATGCCTGGTTCTTTAAAGTAGGGATGGAAAGAATTAAGATCCTGAAGAGATGGAGAGATGGTGAGTTCAGAGAATGACACAATCACTTCACTCTGAAATTCACACAGCTGTGGTAACCTGTGAAACATTTGCACGAGTTGACCCATCAGCGCACTGTCATGGAGGGGGTCTAGACTCACTGGTCCCCACCAACGCCTGAGGAATTCCATAAGGTTAATGATTGCGAGGGGATGAGGCATTTTACTCAGTGGTGTAGCCGCTAATTGAGGGGCTCCTACTTTTGGAAACAACCCCTTATTTATGCTTCTATCAACAGCCCTGTTGTAATTCACTGGGTCAACACACACACACACACACACACACACACACACACACACACACACACACACACACACAACATGCCCTAATTGCATACCCTAAAACTATGTATTCCACTTTACTCTTATTTTTGAGTTGTTTTAGCCACTGTAGGTACTTGCATTTCCAAGTAAATATTGAGATCAATGTGTCAGCTCCTATAAAACCTACTTTATAGCTGTCTTCATATCACATTATGCCTTTAGATAAATTTGAGAGTTGTAAATATACATGTCTTCTAACCCAGGAACATTTCGTATCTTACAGCTTATGTCTTGTTTATTATCCTTCAGGGATGCCCTGTTGTTTTCCGGGTACGGAGGGTTTATATAATTTATCAAATTTACCTTTAACTATTTTACAGCTTGGTGCTGTTTAAAATGCATTTTATATTTCAACTTATAATTACTGGTTTAGAAGAAATAATTTTGTATATTGATTTTTGATCTTGATTCTGACACTTAAGTTACATTTTTATTCTGTTTTAACATTTTGAGGGATTTTATAGACTTTCTTTACAATCTATCCTGTCAATCTCTTAATAACGATGACTTTCAATGTTCACTCCAATCTGATACTCAAAATATCCCTTTCTTATTTTGAAATGATTTTAGATTTGAACAAGAGTTGCAAAGATTATATTTAATACTTCTCCTTTCACCCGTCACCATTTTTGCTTAACAATAAGTTTAAATTTTACGTGTTTGGGTGAAATAGCAGCTCCCTATATAAACAGGCTAGGCTCAAGTGCTAGGATTATGAGCGTATGACATCATACTGGCTGAATGAGATGACACACTACAACCATGATGCAGTTTTCAAGAGTAAGGGAAGAATGATAATATAACACTAGTAGATTAACTAGAGGCTTACTTATGATTCATGTAATTTGGGAGATTTTATACAATTAACTTTTTATCTTTTTCATGATACCCTTTCTTCTCATGGCATGTGCCCAAGGATTCCTTATTGATGGTGCATGACCTCAGTTCGCCTCCATTTCTTGTCTTCATGGCCACACTCAGGAGTACACCAGTAGAGCGTTCTGTATGCTTCATGTATGGTTCACTAGTTTGATCATGAATATACTCATAATTATTTGAGAGAGCTATTGTCTTTTATATCTTGCATTTATAATTAATAAGTGCTAAAATTTTAATTATTTCATGGGTTTGTTGTGTAACAGCATAACGCTCAGTTCCCTTCTTAATCTAATAAACTGCTTAGTTTAAATTTGAAATATAAACCAGTCTTTCCTTTTTGGTTGCTCATGCGATCATGTCTTTTTCATTCATCTTTTTCTGCATTCCATACTATGTCAGTGAATCTTTCCTGCTTGTGTCTTCAGAAGGCATTGATCTAAAATTAAATTATGGTCATATTGCCTTTCAAGTTTTAGCTCCACATAGTGACTTTGGACATATTCTCACTTCCTTTTGAACAATTTGTGTTAGGTTTCTATTACCTTTTCCTTAAATACTTGGCAAAATTTACCAGTGACGCCATTTGGTCTTGGAATTCACTCTGTGGAAGTAATTCAATAATAAGATCAATTAACTTAATAGATACAGAGCCATTTACATATTTTCTTTGTCACATTATTTTCAATACCTCTTCAGTTTTGAAAAAGTTTTCCACTTTAAGTTATCTTCTTTAACACTGTTTTGTGAATACCTTTCATTAAAAACAGTGTCCCTGTATACAACTTAAATGGATAGGGCCATTTTTCACTTATAAGACATATATTTTTTATAAATTCTCCCTTTAAAAGGAAGTTTGCTTCAGGGCCAGCAAGCTAACTCAGAGGAGAAGTGCTTCCCTGGGACTCACAGGGCAGAAGAAGAAAACTGACTCCCGGAAGCTGTCTCCTGACCATATGGATACAGAAATATGGGGTTGTCTTGAAAGAAACAGTCTTTCTTGTTTGTCTTGGCTTAGGGAACTAGGCCCTCCGACAATCTGGTCACCAAAGTCATCCAGAGCCTATCAGTTTGGAAAAGTGAAATTCACTGACTACAGAAGATGAATGTTCGTGAGAAGTTATTACAGAATCATAAGTGGTCGCTTAAGATAGAAGGAGGGAGGGAGGGAGGGAGATAGAAAGAGAGAGAAAAGGAGAAGGACAGAGAGATGGAGAGACCAAGAGAGACAGAGATAGAGACAAAGGCAGGCATAGGAGCACAGAGGTCCTTTAGAGCAGGAGTCGAGTATGCTACTCTAGGGTTGTTTAGAAAAGATTTATGGAAAAAACTGGTTTGAGGCATGGGAACGAGTGAGCAGGTCAGTCCCTCTAGACATTCCATGAGGTGTCCAGGAGCAGGCTCTTAGTTTCATAAACGTCCTCATGTATACTCCCCTTGCACAGACACCCTCTTAGTAGAAGAGAAGGAACCAGGAGCCAGAGGTCTCCATAGCACCCCCACCTCCTGATAGGGCATTCCTGGAGCTTTTGCTTTGGGGCCTCTATCCCATTTGAGCAGTTGCTGTCTCCTGTTGGCACCAAGGGTATGCCTCTCCCAACAAACAAGTGCATGTAAAATATTTTAAAAAAGACTAAGCGATTTGTCCCAGAATACCGTGCCTTTTGTCAGCGTTGCTAGGGAGCAGCTCCGGTTTTTGGTGCATCGTGTTGTGTTCATTTTCTCTCTTGCCCCTCCCCCCTTACCTTTGTTAGTAACACTTGTCCACTCTTTGTTTCACCTGTTCCTCAAACCACTTCTTGAGATGGATAGAAGACTGGTATACACTGTCTTCTCTATGAGTCCCTGTGGAGGCCACCAATGCCTTAAGTAGACATGGTGCTATAAATGCTGTAGCTTTCACTCCAGATTCAAAGTAACATTTAACTTGTATGTACTCAGGGATTCCCCAAATATCAATTTTCCTTGTTTTCTAATCATTTATTGAATTCGTAAATGGACTTAACCTATACTTGACTTATTGCTACCAAACCCATGTGTAACTGTTTGAGAGTTGTTTAACAGGCCACATATAATCTATGGTAAGTGTTTCATGCATGGTTGTAGAAATGATATTTTCTACCATTTGAAGGTAAAGTGTTTATAAAGTATCAACTGTATATACTTGCCTGCTTAGTGTTCTTCAGATGTCTAGAATCTTACTAACTGATTGAAGTTTCTTTTAAAAAAACTGACTCTGATTTTTAAATATGATTCTACATTCACGTTGCTCAAGTAATATTTAAAAATTTATCACTGAAATGTTAAAATTATGTTCCCCATATCACAGAGAAGTCAAAGAAAAAATACTGAAGGTTCTTCTAACCTCAGAATACTGAAAGTCTATCCCACACCATACCATGACTGTCTGTCCAGTTCTTCTAGACTAATATTCAATGTGCTTATTATTTGAAAGAGTAGATTCCAAGGTGGCAACAGTGAAATCAACTTTGAATCAAGGACTCAGTGCCAGTTTGTAATAATTCTGCCAGCTCCTAAGTCATGACATAGAGACTTAATATTAGTTATGAATGCTCAGTCTTATTGATGTATTCCCCTCTCTATGCTGTGAATATGTTTTAGTACCATTGGTTAATAAAGAAGTTGCATCCCTGGAGCTGGGGTGGTGATCATGACTCCTAGAGGTGATGAATATGCCTCTGCCATATTGGACTGGGTAGAGCAAACAGGCAGGGCCACAGAGTTAGCCCTAGTCATGCCCACTTAGCATTAAGAAAATAAAAGGTGTTCCTGATTACAGATATGCAATAAAGACAGAGTCAGATGAAAAAGACCTCTGAATGGGTCACAGTGTTGGATAAATGTATGTAGGTTTGGGAGAGAGAAGAAAAAGAATATGGACAGTTATAAAAAGACATAAATGGTTTAAAAAATTTAACAAAGTCTTCAAAGAGACAGTAAAGTCTTTAAAGAGACAGGGCCTAGTCATCAAACTCTGTGGAACCAGGCCTGAGCCAGCAACCTCTGTCGGAACAGGCCCAAGTCAGCAACCTCCACAGGATCAAGTATAAGGGAGCTACCGCTGAGGGAGCAGGCGTGAGCCAGAGACCTCTGTGAGACCAGGCCTCTGCAGGACCAGACCCAAACAAAGGACTTCTAAGAGATCAGGTCCAAGCCAGGGACATTTGTGGTTACAGGCCTGAGCCAGGGACATTCATGGGAAGAGGCCTGAGCCAGCGACCTCTGTCAGAGCAGGCTTGAACCAGTGACTTCCATGGGAGCAGGTTCGGTCCAGTCATCTCCATGGGATGAGGTCCTAGCCAGCAACCTCAGAAGGAGAAGGCCCAAGCAAGCAACTTCTGTGGGAGCAGGCCCGAATGACCACCAGGATCGCAGAGTGACCACTAGGAGTACTGAGTGACCCTCAGGAGCACCAAGTGGCCTCTGGGAATGTTGAGTGATCTCTGGTGTGACTGGAACTATGGCCCTGACTGTACCACAAAGAGCAACCGTCTGACCCTTGGATCCACTGGCATGTAGAAGATTGATCAACAGAGACACAGCTCTAACTACACCAATCAGAGGAAAATATGGGTAGACAAAGTAAGAACACACTCAACACCACAAAGAGCAACATGACACCAACAAAACTAGTGACTCTTCAACAGCAAGACTTGAATACCCAAATATAGATGAAGGAGAAGAAAATGACTTTAGGAAAATGTTTGAGGCCTTGAAAGAGGAAATGAAATATTATCTCCAAGAAATGTAGAAAAAATATAGTAAGGAGGAGAGGGCTGCATTCCCGGTGCCTGGTTAGCTTATGCCCAAAATAATTACACAGAAACTGTACTCATTGAAATACTGCCTGGCCCATTATCTCCAGCCCCTTATTGGCGAACTCTCACATATTATTTTAACCCATCTCCATTAATGTGTATTGCCACTTGAGTTGTGGCTTACCAGCATGAGTCTAACCAGTGTCCATCTTGGGCCGGAGAAGCATGGCGTCTGTCACACTGCCTTCTCTCCCCCAGCATTCCGTTCTGTCTACTATGCCCACCTAAGGGCTGCCCTATCAAAAGGCCAAGGCAGTCTCTTTATTTAACCAATGAAAGCAACAGAAATACAGAAGGACCTCCTATACCTTTTCCCCTTTTTCTGTTTAAACAAAAAAGAAAGGCTTTCATTTTAACATAGTAAAATTACATATAACAAAACAGTTATCAAGCAAGAATTACAATTACAATATTTAGATCTAATTTATCTTTTATCATAACAATGGAAAACTATAACTATAACTATTCATTCTTCAACTCCATCAGCAACTCCAGAAGGATATAATATTACCTAAATAAACGAGAAGTATGCAACTTCCAAAACTCTAGAAGTGACAGAGACGTCTCGCTGCCTGGACAGTCACCCAAAGTTTTTCTGTACCGTTGGATCATCCATCTTCAGCCTACAGGCCCATAGTATCCAGCAGACATTTCCATGAAGTAGGAAATTTCAAAGACAGTTCAGTCACTTTCTTCTGTATTCTGCAGAATGTCTTGCATACTCATTCATGAAGCAGGAACCCTGAAGGATCATCTCACCTCTAGGCAAGTTCAGCAGTCCTCTCTCTGCAGGTTCTTTGTGACCAGTTAAGCAGTCCAGGCAAGAGCAGTTTCTTACCCAAATGACTAGCAAACTCCATAAGGAGCCTCTTTGATGCCCATCTTCCTCTTGAAGTAGCTGGTGCTGCCAGGAGCAGACGTGTCTCATTGTTATGAAAAGCCCTAAGTTATTAAAACATTAAATGCCATATTCTGTCGTCTTTGAAAGATATGAAGAATGTCTATATAACTGAAATATACCTCTATATATCTAGAAAATCTAACATGACTACAAACTTGACTATTATAGATGATTATCCATTAACAACCTATATTTCCTAATTATACATTACATTTTTAAGTGAACTACATGATCACAATACCCTAATCAAGAGCAGAAATATAGATACATATAACAAAATTGACCTTAAATTTATATCACTAAAGCAAAATCCAAACCAATGCAAATTATCCATATCTATATCATCTCCCCCTTTAAATTTAAATTTAAAGAACATTTATAAACAATATCTGGGAATATGGGCATAGTTACTTCTCTCCAAACTTCCTCCTGCTGTATGGGGGCGCTGTTAATCAGGTCTTTTATGGTGTATCCTCTGTGCCAGGTACATCTCAGTCGGCAGTTGAGTGAAGTAATTTTTGAGGGTGTGCACAGCTACCTTTCAGGAGGGCGTTATCTATCATACCACATTGGTGTAGAAGGAATCCACAGGGACTCATCCTCTGTGAAAACAAAAGGAGAACCTCCTTTCCAAAGCACCATATCCTTAGACCCAAATTTTGAAGCCATTATACCTTTATAATAATATCCATGCTGGTTTAGCTTGGCAGCCCATACAATAAAAAGTCTCTCTGTACCTAGCTCCTTTACAGTCAAGAAAACACAATAAAATACATAATCCAGACATTCTGTGAATTTTCTATTTTTACATGGCTTATTTTTATTTCTTTTAATCTATAACTATCTGTAGTCTGTTTCTTTAACGACTTTACCCTTTTTTTAAGGCATTAAATTTATTTTATGGCTCTCTATATTCTTTTTCTTTTCTCTCCCAAGCCTATGTACAGCCATCCAACATTGTGACCCATTTAGAGGTCTTTTATATCTGAATCTGTCCTATAGTGAATCTGTAATTCTTTACTATCCAGGAGCACTTCTTAAAATACTAAGCACTTCTTAAAAACTTAAGTTGTGCCATGTAGGAGAAATATGGTACTGCCTGTTTCCTGCTCAGTCTAAACCTTAACTGCGCTGTTCTATGATAATTATGACAGTTCCTGCCTGAGATCGGCACAGTTCAGCATGGCTGAGCTGCTATTGTTTTAGAGCCATTTGGTGCCCCTGAGCCTCATGCAGTTCTAGGCACATAGCGAATCCACATTGCCATCAAGCAAACAAGCTGTAGCAGGACCTCTTAAAGAGCTGCAGGGTTTTGCAGCTAAAGCTGAGTCAGGAAGCCTCTCTTAGATGAGAGTGCTTGCTTGCCTCTAGCAAGCACAGCAGACCCAAGAAATTGCTGCTACCAAGAAAACATGCTTTACTCTATTCTTTCCCAAGCTTTCTCAGGCTTTCTGTGGATGCATTTATCCACGTGGGTGCCATTTTGTAACAT
Source organism: Ondatra zibethicus (assembly GCA_004026605.1). Classification (NCBI taxonomy): domain Eukaryota; kingdom Metazoa; phylum Chordata; class Mammalia; order Rodentia; family Cricetidae; genus Ondatra; species Ondatra zibethicus. Next base: position 34,338 of record PVIU01001102.1, read on the forward strand.
GAGGGCCTGGTTGGTTTCTGTCCTCCCACCAGGTCCCACAGTCATTAGGTCCCAAAGAAAATCATGCGGAGGTCTCCAGAAGATTATAAACTGATTGGCTCATTAGCTCAGGCTTCTTATTAGCTCTTGTAACTTATATAGCCCATTATTCTTATCTATGTCAGCCATATGGCTCAGTACCTTTCTCAGCAGGGCAGGCCACATCCTGCTTCTTCGGTGGTCTGGACAGGAGTGCCGAGAGAGCTTCCTGCTTCCCTGAATTCTATTCTCTTTGCTCTGCCTCTACTTCCTGTCTGGTTGTCCCACCTATACATCCTGGCTAATGGCCAATCAGCATTTATTTAAATCATGATTGACAGAATGCAGACAATTCTCCTGTACCAAAAAAGACCAACAAAAAAATTAGAAGAAATCAATAAATCCTTTAAAGAAAACCAAGAAAAAGCAATCAAACAGATGAAAGAAATGATTAAATACTTGAAAACTGAAATAGAGACAATAAGTAAAACACAAAACAGGGGAATTCTGGAAGCAGAAAATATGGGAAAATGATCAGGATCACAAATGCAAGCACAAACAGCAGAATACAAGAGATGGAAGAGAGAATTTCAAGCATTGAAGATACAATAGAAGAAATAGACTCATTGGTCAAAGAAAACATTAAATCTAACAAAAGCTTAACACAAAATATCCAGAAAATATGAGACACCATGAAAAGATCAAACCTAAGAATTAGAGGGATAGAAGAAGTAGAAGTCCAAGTCCAAAGCAAAGAAAATATATTAAAAAAATCATAGAAGAAAACTTTCCCAACCTAAAGAAAGATATGAAGATACAAGAAGCTTACAGAACATCAAATAGACTGGACCAAAAAATCTGTTTCCTCGCCAAATAATAATCAAAACACTAAACACACAGAGCAAGAAAAGAATATTAAGAGCTGCAAAGGAGAAAAGCCAAGTAACATATAAAGGCAGACCTATCAGAATTACACTTGACTTCTCAATGGAAACAATGAAAGTGAGAAGATTCTGGTTAGGCGTTATGCAGACATTAAGAGACCACAGATGCCAGCCCAGACTACTATACCCAGCAAAACTTTCAATCACCATAGATGGAATAAATAAAATGTTCCATGATAGAACCAGATTTAACCAATACCTAGTCTCAAACCCAGCCCTACACAACATACTAGAAGGAAAACTCCAATCCAAGGAAGCTAGCTACATTCATATAATCACAGACAATATTTGATCTCACAGCAGCAAATCCCAAAGAAGGGGAAAACACAGTAACATCATTAACACCAAAAACTAAAATGACAGGAACTAACAACCACTGGTCATTAATATCCCTTAGTATAAATGAACTTAACTCACCTATAAAAAGACACAGGCTAAAGATTGGATACAAAAACAGAATCCATCCTTCTGCTGCATACAAAAAACACACCTCAATCACAAAGACAGATATCGCCTCAGAATAAAGAATTGGGAAAAATTTTCCAATCAGATTGAACTAAGAAACAAGCTGGTGTAGCTATGCTAATTTCTAACAAAATAGACTTTAAACTAAAATCAATCAAAAGAGACAAAGAAGGACATTTCACATCAAGAAGAAATATCAATACTGAACATCTATGCACCAAATACAAGGGCACCTGCGGATGTAAAAGAAATACTGCTAAAGCTTAAATCACACATTAAACCCAAGTGTCACCACTGGACAGGTCTGGACAGAAAGTTATCAGAGAAATAAGGGAACTAACAGATATTATGACTCAAATGATCTTAACCAATATCTACAGAACATTCCATCCAAATATAAAAGAGTATACCTTCTTCTCAGAACCCCATGGAACCTTCTCAAATATTGGCCACATACTAGGTAACAAAGCAAATCTCAACAATACAAAAAAATTGGAATACCCCTATGTATCTTATTGGATCACCATGGCTTAAAATTAGAATTCAACAGCAATTTCAGAAAGCTCACACACACGGAAAATAAACAATGCTCACCTGAATCACCAATGAGTCAAGAAAGAAATAAAGGAAGAGATTAAAGACTTCCTAAAATTCAATGAAAATGACCACACAACATAACCAAATTTATGGGACACAATGAAAGCAGTGTTAAGAGGAAAGTTCATAGCACTGAATGCTTACATAAAGAAGCTGGAAAAATCCCACAGCAGTGAGTTAACAGAACACCTGAAAACTCTAGAACAAAAAGATGCAAACTCACCCAGGAGGACTAGACAGTAGCAAATAATTAAATTGAGAGCTGAAATCAGCAAAATGGAAACAATACAAAGAATCAAGAAGACAAAGCGTTGGTTCTTTGAGAAAATCAACAAAATAGACGAGCCTTTATTCAAACTAACCAAAAGGCAGAGAGAGACTATCCAAATTAACAAATTCAGAAATGAAAAGGGGGACATAGCAACAGACAGAGGAAATCCAGAGAATCATCAGCTCATCCGTCAAAAACCTGTACTCCTCAAAATTGTAAAACTTAAAGGAAATGAACAATTTTCTGGAAAAATATTACCAAAATTAAATCAATACCAGATAAGCAAATTAAATAGATCTATAACTGCTAAAGAAGTAGAAACAAGTTCCCAAAACAGTCCTCATCATCTCATAGACATAATGTATTTCTAAAGAGGCAGGATTCCTTTTGTGAATTGGGAACTCTGAACTTGGTCCTGGTGAATGTCTTTCTTTCTAGGAGGCACTGGACACCTCTGAATAAGGGTATTCCAGTTCTCAAAAAAGATGAAGATCAAATCGAGTCTCTCTAGACATAATGCCATCTGGAGCTGGTATTAATGGCCACAATGGTGAAGGGTTTAAAGCATTAATCCTAGTCCAGTGGCAGAGGCATAAATACAAACATATGTACTAGTCAGAGCTGCAGACTCCTTAATGACTCGTTTTGCAAGGAGTTGAAGGTGGTGCATTGTGTGCAGTCTTGCGAGCAGATAAATTAGTTGGCCACTTACAAGCCACACTTTGACACATCTTTAAATCAGGTCAACTTCAATTCTACTGGCTTTAATAGGCACATAATAAACTGCATATAGTTAGATTGTTCAATTTACTAGATTTTTACACACCAATGCAATCATACAACCATTATCACAATCAATACTGTGACTCTATCCATCACTGCAAAGGGATTTTCATGTCTCTTTACGAGCTACATCCCACAGCTCCTTCTGAGGCAACCCCTGATCTGCTCTGTCACTGGAGATTATAGACAATTAGATATAATTTGATGCATACAGTGTGCACTCTTGTTTCGTCTGGCTTTTTATAGCCACTGCAATTATTTCAAGACTAATCCATGTTGTTATATGTATCAGTAGTTTATGCTTGTTTTCCAGCTGAGCATTTCCCACTGTATTGATATACTATAATTTGTCCATTCACCAGCTGGATTTTTCACACTTTTCCAGTTTCTGGAAATCACTAGGAAAAAGATTCTGCATGAGAGCCTTTCTGTGACTCTGTGCTTCCATGAAAGGAAAGGTTGGCAATGTGCAGCTTGTTCTCTGTATGTTCAAATTTCCAGAAGCTGCTAACCCATTTCCAGCATCTCTCTCTCATTCTGCATTCTCTCCAGTGCGTGAGAGCTCTGGGTGTCCACTGCATCCCCTGCAGTGGCGTGAGAGCTCTGGGTGTCCACTGCATCCAGTGGAATGAGAGCTCTAGGTCTCCATTGCTACCCATCACTCTGTCAGGGTGTTGATTTCCCCGTTTGCAGAATCAACACAGGTCTCAGTGTCTTTTCCTTTGCATTTTCCTGAGGACTACGGATGTTCAGTGTGGTTTCTCATGTGTTGCCTTCCCATTTACATGTCTTATTTGGTCCAGTCAAATCGTTTGACTGCTTCTATAGCTTTTTCTTTCTTTCTTTCTTTCTTTCTTTCTTTCTTTCTTTCTTTCTTTCTTTCTTTCTCTCTCTCTCTCTCTCTCTGTCTCTGTCTCTCTCTCTCTGTCTCTCTCTCTCTCTCTCTCTCTCTCTCTCCCTCCCTCCCTCCCTTCCTCTCTCCCTCTTTGAGAATATCATATATGAGCACTGCATCCCCATCACTCTCACCACCATCTGCCTCTCTCCAACTTTTGTGTATCCCCTAACTCCCTCCAGATTTATGACCTCTTTGTTAGTTTTTATTGCTATGCACACACACACACACACACACACACACACACACACACACACACGAGCTCACATACAGGTTAGAAACCTATGCCAAAGCTCTATACTGGAAGACTGATTTTCCTTTTAGCAACCCTCGTCTATCCATTTCTCGTCATCTATGGGTGAGGCCTTGTGAATTTTTCCCCATGTTGATGGGTAGTATGATTTTTCAGGTCTTCTTTAGGGAGTTATGCCATTGAGATTTCATGGGCGCAGTATCCCTGTCTTGTCTAGAAGACACAGTCTAGCAGCAGGTGACCTGGTCTTCTGGCCCTTACAAACTTTTTGCCTTGTCCTCTACCAATTTCCTAGAGCCTTAGGTGTTGTGGCTGCATTTCAGATGCATTGATTGGGACTGGGTACCCCACAGTCACGTATCTTCTGCAGTTTGAACAGTTGTGAGTCTCTATAACTGTCTCTGTCTTGGTTAGGGTTATCATTGCTGTGATGAAATGCCATCGCACACCCCAAAGAAGTTTGGGGAGGGAAAAGTTTATTTGATTTATGCTTCCCTATCACTGTTCACCACTGAAGGAAGTCAGGACAGAAACTCAAGCAGGGCAGGAAGCTGGAGGCAGGAGCTGACGTAGAGGCCATGGAAGGGTACTGCTTACAGATTTGCTCAGCCTGCTTTTTTTTTTCTATAGAACCCAGGACCACCAGGCCAGGAGTGGCCTTACTTGCGGTGGGATGGATCCACCACATCAATCACTAGTTACTAAAATGCCTTTCAGCTTGCCCACAGCTGAATCTCATGGAGGCGTTTTCTCAGGTGAGGCTCCTCCTTTCTGATGACCCTTGTTTGTGCCACTGTGATGTGATGTTAGCCAGCACAGCCTCCATCTGTTGCAAAAACCAAACCAAACAAAACAAAAAACTTTTTTGATGAGGGGTCAGAGCTGCACTTATGAGGCTTAGTGGGTGTGAAACAATCTTCTGACTTTAGAGTGGTTTTTATATATTTTTGGTTCAAGTCGATTATGAGTATTAGATCAGCAAATGATTTCTCTCCAGCTGTGCTTTATTCTTTTAGTCTCTTAATAGATATTTTTTTAAAAGCAGAAGTTCATGAATTTGATGAAGTTCAATGTGTCTATTGTATTCTTTATGAAGCATGCTTTAGTGTAAGCCCAGTTCGTGAATGTATTTTTTTTTCTCCTCTCTTACTCCCTTTTCCATTTCTAGAATAGAGCTGAACCGAGTGTTCCAGGTCTATAATCTCAGTTACGTGGGAGGCTGAGACAGAATAATCCCAGGTTGAAAAAAAACCTACCTGGACTACAGAATGAGTTATGAGCCATCCTTGATACCTCATCTTGATAGTGTCTCAGGATGGAAAATTGAAGGAGGGCAGGAGATACAGCTTAGTACTGGAATGCTTGCCTAGTCTGCGCCAAGGCCCAGGTTAAAGGAAAAAGAAGATGTGAAGTTAGGGAGGGGGTGAGTCTGTGAGAAGTTGGAGGTAGAGGATGATATGATCATAATCCATTGCATACAAGCTTTAAATTCTCAAACAAAAGTTTTTAAAAAAATATCTGAATGAATCTACTTTAAATGACTGAGTAATGGTTTTCAGCAAAATCCTGTTTAGTTTGGAACATTATGTCCAAGAATATAATAGATTTTGGAATAACTTTGCTACGGTGTGAGTTGCTCAACTCACAAGACCCTTTGTGTTTGAATTTTTAATGGTTCAATGGTCTCAATGATAATAGTAGAGAAATCAGGCAATTTTGCTGGTGGAGAAAGGGACTTTGCTCTCTTTGTAAAATTGGGCCTGTGGCATTTACCGATGGTTCTCAGGCACCCAGCCAGATGCTGTGGCTAATGCGTAATTGCAACCCAATATAATGAGAAAGGCATAGCAGATGTTTCTGGTGAATGTCTCTGTGTCCTGACCTTTGTCCCTCAGTTGCTGTGGACAGTCCATGTCAGTTCACATATATTTCCTTCCTGTCTTCCTCCTCAGCACACTGCATCTTAAATGTTTTCCCTGATATAAGAGAGCTGGCATTCAGCTTTGTAAATACAGTCTAGAGATGCCAGACAGTCATAGGTTCAGATATGAGGGAGACGGTCATCCAGGGCAGAGCAAGCCACCAAGCAGAAATCTGTGGGCGATTGCTTCCCTCTCACGCCCATGAGCGCTTCTGAGCACAATGGAGGAATCGCGTCTCAATGGCTGCAGCTCAAGCTCCGGCTCGTTCAAGCTCCGGCTCGTACCCTCATTAGCCTTTCCTTTTTCCTGTTTCATTTCCTTTGGTCCCTCACGACTGCCTTCTGCGATGATGATACAGATCAAACACCTGCACCCAAGCTCTTGTCTCAGACTCGGCTCTCAGGGGATCTCATACTGAGACAATGGTTGCTATTTTTATTCTGTTAGAGACAATTGATTTACACACACACACACACACACACACACACACACACACACACACACACAGAGAGCTATAAGTATTATCAAACTTAGAGTGTAGATACTGAAACTTGAGCATAGATCTCCTTACTTCATGTCTTCAGGGTCACCCTGCTTATTCCTCAAGCTCCTGGCAAAGGCCTGACGAGTATTGTAGGAGCTGGGGTGTAGAGGGTGAGGAGCCAGGTTGCATGGCTGTGTTACCTATGAGTAGTAGTCTAGGGCTGGGATTTAGCGGTTTTGTGGCTGTGTTACCTACTGGCTCTAGAAAGAAGTAACAAAATCACTCACAATATCCTGTGTCCCAATTTTATCATATGAAAAAATGGGCATAGTTTTTTTTTTAAATTTTATCTCAAAGGACTAAAGCAATTGGTATTTATAAACCAGAGCTTGTGTGTGATGAGCTCAGAGTGTTGCTATTACTTGGGCTGTCTTCATTGTTCTTCCCACCCACACCAAACTCTCTTCCGCAGTGTCCAACGTACACGTGATAATCTAGTTATATTCCCGGGGGAGTGGGGAGGAAATGAAGCTGAGATGATCAATATCAGCATAAACACATCATTTAAAAATTAGTGCATCTTCCAGTGCAGTTGTATAATGTGAGTACAAGGCATCAGACAATTTTGTAAAGTCGGCATCACTTTCTGATGCCGAGAGACCACGTGTACATCCCAGCTGCCTGGCAGAGCAAACCATGAAGCTGGAAACTGCATTTCTACCACACTGTCAGTTTGTATTTCCAGTCGTTCATGCTTTCCTCTCTGAAACGCTCCTGTTGGTTTATTTCTTTGTCCGTTTCCTTTCTCTCTACCACGGTAAGAAGTTCTCTGAAAGTGAGAAGCTTGACTGTCAATCATTCCTTGCAAATGTAGACTAGAGGGTGGGTATTCAACATCTGGGCGGAGGCTATTGTGAAGCCTTTGAAATGTACTGTGGCTCTGTTGATCTTACGTTTTCCTGTTCTTCTCATGAACAGTATTTTCTCCCTTATCCAAACTGCTGATTCAAAATTTGATGCACAGAAATAAATCAAGGTTCTGAGGATATAGAGGCCAATTGGTTACCCTGATTTTTTATAGATATTAGCTGATGTAGTTAACTGAGCTAAAGTCTACATAGAGAACAGGATGAGGTAAGGTGAAGTTGAGTAGAGTGCCATTTGCCTGGGACTTGAGAGGCACACTCAGGTCATAACTTGACCTGATCTGGAACTGAGACCACACCCCCTGTCTTCCTCTCACATCTCCTCTTCACAGTCCTCTCGTGCTGGGTCCTCTGCATGGTGGGGAACAATCTTCATGCAAGAGCATACTGGGCTAGCAAAGATCATACACCTTCATTGTTTTCACCAAGAGGCAACTTACCAGTCAAAATAACCGCTGAAGGGCAATTCCCACCAGCTCACAGGAAAGAAGGAATTCGATGGTATGTCCCTGAGTCTCCAGATGTATCTGACTCAAGGCACAGATTGATCTAGGAGTCCAGATGACCTCATCAGGATTCATCCTTAATTCTTCATGTTTGATTTCTGTTTTTCTTCGTTTACTGCTCATTCTAGAGGATATTGGCCTTTCAGATGACCTATAGTGTCTCTTCCCATTCATCATGCTTTGGAGGATTTCTCTTGCTGATAAGTTCCAAGAAGAGTATTTGGATTACTGTCTATCTGATACAGGTTACAAGCCACTGTTAGATCTAACTTTACAGCCAATGGGAAGTCAATGTCAAAACAAGAGCTCAACTTGAAGCTAAGGGTAGTGAAATGGCATTAGGGCAGCATTGACTAGAATGTCATGGGAGTTTGCGCTCCAAACAAAAACAAACAGATGTCATGTGAATAGAAAATAAATACCTGGTGGGTAAAAGCTGTGACTGTCTTTAAGGATCAACCACATACTCTTCACGTGTCTTCAGAGTCACAGCAATCCCTTCAGAATATTCTATCTAAGTTTTGATTGCTTGACTCTTCACTTTGATGTTACAGTTACCAATAAATCAAATCACCTTCTACAGTTTCTTCCTGGTCACCATCATTACCTGTATCTATTGTCTCTATTGTTACCCAGTTGAACAAACAATCTAGTAAACATGGCACTTACCCTGTTGACCAGGGGTTACTGTCTGGATCCCATTAACCACCACGAATGGATAATCTGTCTGCACCTCTGTGCACAATGTAATGACTTTTAGTATAATTAGAAGGATCAAAGATGTTTCCTGTCCATGTGGAATCCACAGAGCTAGGAAAGCTGCAAATTGATCTCAGTGTACCAGTTCTTTGAATAAGGATGTTTGACCTGGAATTTAGAAATCCCACAGACTTGGACAGAAAATGGTTATTACATCTATTACATATTACATCGTTATGTTCACTTTTAAGAGAAATCTGGCAGTTCCCTTCATTATGAGCACAGATAACAGTCCACAGTTGTATTAGAAATGCCTGCAACTTTGCTGTGATCAAAAACATTCATTTTCACATAAGACATATTATTTACACTTGCCAGCACTTTGAAATTATAGTAATTATCAGATGCGTTACTAGATCTTGTTGGAGAATTTGCTAATAAAAAACAATACACAATCACAACTTTTAAAAGCATTTTGTTGGACAAGTTTTAATATAATTAGGTTACTTTGTACTTCAAGGTGCCTTATGTTATGGACATCGATCTAAATCGTACAGCCCAGTTATTTCACACCCAGTGCATTGGGCACATGGCCTGCATTATAGCTGGAGATCTGTCCTCAGAGCTGTCTTGACTTACCACACTCACTGGCCTCATCCCCAGAAACCCTTGGTTGGTGGTGACTATTTCCTCTTCCTTAGGAATATTCCAGAGTTTTCTCATGCTTCTTACTACCATGGCTGCTCCAGGAGCAGCTAGGCTTTACTGACACCTACTCTGGCTGATGTCCATTCAACTCACCTGTGTTTCACCATTCACCTAATCCCAGAGTTTTGATTTTTTTTTGTACAAAATCTTAATAGGATATTCAACTATTCTTGTGGGCTTAATATGTACCAGATATTACTCTAATTATTTATATATATATTCATTCATCTAAAAAACAAGCATATAACATCCTTCTATTGCCTTCAATAAACCCCACCCTGCTGCACAGTATGCTGAGGTCCCTGTGATCTGGGGTGGCTGTACCTTTATATCCTGCCACAAGATGTGCTGTCTTCCAGGCACATTGAAGTTGCTATGTTCTCAAATCTTTTCCAGTTTCTGACCTTTGAAACTGTTGCCTGCTAGTTCTACCTGCAAATTTCCCCACCTCTTGTTAGTAAAATTACCATTCCTATCATGCTGTCCCCAGAGCTTCCCTTCATTCTTGGAACCATTCAGAGTCCTGGCCTCCAGCTGCTCTCCCCTGCTAGCAACCTTTACTTGGCCTTCTAATTTGAGCTACTGAAAGCTGTGTCCAGCTCTGCTTCCTGAGCACGTATTGCCTTGTCCTTGATTGAGGATCAGAAAATGAGGTTTTCACCTGCTGGCCCATCTGACTGTGTTGGGTATATAAGCCTCCGTGGTACTATTCAATAAAGGGCTTCTTTACCAGTGACTAGAGATGTGTGTCTCTGTCTGTGCCGTCTCAGTGTGCTTTGTGTGTTTCAATTTCCAACCCCTTGCCCAAGGCTCATGAATGGTCCTGTAGTGCAGGCGCCACAATACAGGAATAGTACCATACTGTCACATAGTACAGGCAGGTGCTACAATTGGAGGTCCCACTGAGATCGGGAACTAGGGAACACTGAGAGGTCACCCTCAGAAATGGTGAGGGTGGATTGGAGTATGTGTGTTAATCCTGACATCCTTCACTCGAGTTTCAGTTCCAGGCCGTGCAGGCACGGTAAGTGGAGGTCACACCGAGAACTGAGAAAGAGGGGTAAGCGGACAGGGTCATCCTGGGCAGGTAGGGACATATTGGGGAATTAAGATGGGAACTGCTGGCAGTAAAAGGAAAATGTATTTTAAAGTAAAGGATTGCTAGAGAAACAAGGAACAATGGTAAAAGAAAAAACCATAGAAGCTTTATTAAAACTATAGAACAGGCCAGTCCCTGGTTTATAATGGGAGGAGGTCTGAATGTTTTAGATTGGGAAGAGGTGCGCAGAGACCTACAAAAGAAACTACAACTAAAGGGGCCCGACAGCTTTCCCACTGCCACCTTTTCATTGTGGCAGTTAGTTAAAGAAGCTCTATTAATGGACAGGGTGAAAGTTAAACAGGAGGTAGAAGCAGTTAAGGGCATTTTATAAGAAATCCAGGAAGAAGAGATGGGTGCTACACTTCATAACCTTGAGTGGAAGTACAGTGCCTGTCTTCATTGTTGCCTGCACTTGCTACTTGAATGTCTGATTGCAACAAAACATGGAAACCACAGACCACCTCCGTTAATTTAGTGCATATTGACACCTATTATTGTCAGCAGACAGGAACAAGGCATGGGCCCTGGCACCAAGAGGCTTAGGGGAGTCAACACATCTGCATGATCCAGCACCACGTGGAAGTTTGGCACACTGGGAGAATGGAGCTGCAGGAATAAAAATCACAGTCAAGGCCTAGGGTGGTGGAGGGGGTGGCTGCAAATGAAAAGGGCAATGTAAGCTCACAGGTACAAGCAGAAGGCCATGGTGATAAGGCTCCCATTAAAGGCAGGACTGTGTTGAGCTATGTATGATCTCTGGAAAACCTCAGTGTGGTGAGGTTTCTGAGAAGGCAGACTGTTGATCTAGCATCACATAGGGTAGATTAGACTAGACACTCACTCTTGAATGTGGTACTATTTGACTTTGTGGGCGTCATTAAATTGCCTTGATCCTAAGTGCCCTGTTGTATAACATGGAGGGACCAAAAATGTTTATCTTCAGTAGCTTGATGGGCTGGACTTCAATGTGTGTGTGTGTGTGTGTGTGTGTGTGTGTGTGTGTGTGTGTGTGTGTGTGTGTAAAACATTTGCCAAATGCCTTCAGGAGGACCATGGCAATTTCTTCACACAATCACTCGGCCCCTTAAGGTCTTGACACTGGCAGAGCATCATCTGGGGTCTGACAGTGGGATCCAGGCAGAGGATGTGGTCCTTGCCTTCCTCTACTTTCAGCTTCTCCTTTTGTTCACCTCAATCAAGACAGCAAACATAGATCTGGAAGCAACAGAGTCTACACATGGTTACAGAGATGCAGGAAAGGCACTTGAGAATGCTCCAGCTGAGAACAGGTTCTTTCTTCTGAGAGGGAAGCAATTGATGCTTAGGGCAAGTCTATTCTCCAGCTCTGGCCACATGAAGCACCATCTGCTACCTTTGAGGCTCTGTGCTCTTGATCTTCTTTCAGAAGCTTGTTGTCTTCTGAGCAATTCCAAGTGGACCCTTGCTGAATCTCCTAACTGATAGGCAGGTGGGACACCAAGTTGCTAGGCCAGTTCACCCTTCTCATCCTGGTCTTTCTCCATGGACTCCAGTGCCACAGGCCATAACTCCCATAGGAAACTGCTACTGCTCAAGGACCTTGCCCACGTGAACTCCAGAGGCCAACAGGCAATCAATCCGACTATGCTTTCCAAGGAAGCCTAGGGGACCTCAGCCACCAGCATAGCTTACATTTGTAGCTCAAGCAACTCTCACCACTACACATCAAAGGAAGGACAAATGGAGCAGTTGTCATCTGTCAGGCCACTTTCCCTAAACACGTAACTGGATAACAAGGAAATCCCAACTCCAAGCAATATTCAGCCCCAGAAAATAAATCTCTTGAAAGAGGATTTCTCTAACTAATGATACAGGAAAAAAGTCTTAAGTTTAGTTAGGTGGATTCTCACATACACACATGTAGCAAGAAGGGCCTCTTGTTCTTCCTGGCTGCTTAGCCCCTAAATAACCATACAGAAGCTGTATTCATTAAATCACTGTTTGGCCCATTAGCTTTAGCATCTCATTGTCTAACTCTTGCATCTTAATTTAACCAATTCCTAGTAATCTGTGTATGGCTCTGTGGCACTGGCTTACCGGGTAAAATTCTCAGCATCTGTCTCTGGTGGCTCCATAGTGTTCCTCTGACTCTGCCCTTCTTCCTCCCAGCATTCAGTTCTGTCTTCCCCACCTAGTTAAGTTCTGCCCTATCAACAGGCCAAGGCAGTTTCTTTATTCATTAATCAACAAAAGCAACACATAGATAGAAGGACCTCCCACACCATTTCCCTTTCTGAGGAATGCCAAGGAGCTACCAGAGACATATGCTGGGAAGTTTACCTAGTAAGCCACTGCCACGTGGCAATACACAGATTACTAAAAATGGGTTAAATTAAGATGTAAGAGTTAGCCAATATGATGCTAGAGCTAATGAGCCAAACAGTGATTTAATGTATACAGTTTCTGTGTGGTTATTTCGGGGCTAAGTGGCCAGGAAGAACAAATGGCCCTCCTGGCTACAGATTGGCACCAATGTGGTGGACTAAATCCATGTAAACCCTGAGAGAGCTTGGAAAGAAATTCTAGAAAAAAATTGAGAGTTTAACACAGCTTCTTGCTGTTTGCTGGCAGCTTGCCATTGGATATTTTCCTGATTCAGCTGTAGGAGGAAAAGAGGCGTGGCTGTTTTAAAATGCTGGCTTTCTGGGCTATGCTGCCAGTGCTACCTCTGGCTCTTTTGGAGATGGAGCATTTGAATGGGGTTTGTGAGCAGACTGTTGCAGCTTGCTTAATGGCAATGTGGGCCAGCTTTGTGCCTGGAACTGGGGTGGTGTGTGCAGCTCAGAGGCACACGTGGTTCCACAATACTGGACTGTGCAGGGCTAGCAGGCAGTACTGTATATATCATAGTAATTGCACAGATTAAGTTTTAGACTTGGCTGACAAGGAAGCAGTAATGTATATACCATAATAATTGCTCAGCTTAAGTTTTAAGAAGCGCTTAGCATTTTAAAAAGCGCTCCTGGACAGAAAATAATTACAAATATGCAATAAAGACAAATCCAGATTGAAAAGAACTATAAATGAGTCACAGTGTTGGATAATTGTATATAGGCTTGGGAGAAAGAAGAAAAAGAGTATAGAGAGTCATAAAATAAAGTTAATGTTTTTTTTTAAAAAGGGGGGGTGGTAAAGTCTGCAAAGAGACAGAGTACAGATAGTCATAGATTAGAAGGAGTAAAGAAAAATAAGTCACATAAAATGGAAAATTTACAGTGTCTGGATTATATATATTATTGTGTTATCTTTGAATTTTTTGACTGTGAAGGAGCTAAGTATGGAGAGGCATTTCATTGTATGGGCTGCTAAGCTAAGCCAACATGTATATTATAAAGGTATCTTGACTTCAGAATTTGGGTCTAAGGATAAGTTGCTTTGGAAAAGAGATTCTTCTTTTGTTTTCACAGAAGATGAGAATTTGTGGATTGCTTCTAGACCAATATGGTTTGATAGACCATACCCCCCTTGAAAGGTTGCTATAAACACCCTCAAAAAAATTACTTCTCACAACTGCTGACTGAGATGAAGATAGGATACACCATGGAAGACCTGATAACAGCACCCCCAAACAACAGGAAGCAGTATGGACAAATCTTTGCCCATATTTCCGAATATTGTCTATAAATGTTTGTTTACATTTAAAGGTGGAATATGCTATAGAGATGAATAATTTGCTTTGGTATAGATCTTGGTTTATTGATACAAATTTAAGGTAAATTTTGTTATACTGTATATGTATATTTCTGCCCTTGATTAAGGTATTGTGTTTGTGTAGTTTATTTAAAAATGTAATATATAATTAAGAAATATAGGCTAATAGATAGTCATCTATAATAAGATTGTAGTCATGTTAGTTAGGTTTTCTAGATATATAGAGATATATTTCAGTTAGATAGATATTCTTCAAATATTTCAGAGACCTTCAGAATATGGCATTTAAAATGTTTTAATAACTTATGACTTTTCATGAAAATGAGACATATCTGATCCTGGCAACACCAAGCTACTTCAAGAGGAAGATGGGCATTGAAAAGGCTCCTTATGGAGTTTGCTAGAGGAGTTGGACATGCAGGATCCATAGAGAAATGACTGCTGAACTTGCCTAAAGGTGAAATGATCCTTAGGGGTTCCTGCTTCACAAATGAGTCTGTGAAACATTCTGCAGGATACAGAAGAAAGTGACTGGCAAACTGCCGATATAGGCAGACCTGTCTTTGAAATTTCCTGCTTAATGGAAAAGTCTGTCAGATACTATGGGCCTGTAGGCTGAAGCTGGATGACCTAATGGCACAGAAGAACTTTGGGTGACTGTCCAGGCAGTGAGATGTCTCTGTCAATTCTAGAGTTTTGGAAGTTGCTTACAATGTACTTTCTGTTTACTTAGGTAATATTATATCCTTCTGGGGTCTTTGATGGATTTGAAGAATTTATAGTTATAGTTTTCCTTAGTTATGATAAAAGATAAAGTAGATATAAATATTGTAACTTTAATTCTTGCTTGATACCTGATTTTGTTATATGTAATTTTTCTATGTTAAAGTTAAAACCTTCCTTTTTATTTAAACAGAATAGGGGAGGTGATGTGGGAGTCCCCTCTGTGTGCTGTGATTTCCATAATTGAATAAAGAAACTACTTTGGCCTGTTGATAGGGAAGAACCTAGGTAGGCAGGGAAGATGGAACTGAATGCTGGGAGAAAGATGGGCACAGTCAGGGAGATGCCATGGACCTGCCATTGCCAGAGATAGACATGCTGAAATTTTGCTCGTAGGCCATGACCTTGTGGTGATGCACAGATTAATGGAGATGGATTAAACTAATATGTAAGAGTTAGCCAATAAGAAGTTAGAGTTAATGCACCAAGCAATGATTTAATGAATACAGTTTCTGTGTGATATTTTGGGTGTAAGCTAGCCAGGTGGCCGGGAAGAACAAGCAGCCTCCCTCCTGCAACACACACATACACACACACACAAACACACACACCCCTCAAGCAAAATGTTTTCAGAAAACCTTTTGGGACCCATGTTCTATTTTTAACAAAACAACAGATCTCTCAAATAGAATGGTATTTCTGTTATTTAAGTAAACTATAACTTGTTTTTGTTCAGTGGCCAGGAAATCACATTTTAGCTAAAACAATGGTTTATTTTGGCTAAGCCTGGCTCTTTTTAAATAACCACATTCATAAATTTTATAAATACAGTCCTAAAAATTGGACAGAATCCAGGATTATGCAGACAGTGAAATGACCATGCAGGGAGTGTGGGGGTGAGTTCATACCACCAAGCATCAGTGCAGACTGCACTGCAAGGGTGAGTTCAAACCACAATGCATCAGTGCAGATCTCACTGTGAGGATAAGTTCACACCACCATGCATCAGTGCAGACCTCACTGCAAGGGTGAGTTTACACCACCATGTGTCATTGCAGACCTCACTGTGTGGGTAAATTCACACCAACATGCACCTACACAAACCCCACATGGGGGTGAGTTCATACTACCATGTACCCACACAGAATGCATATGGGGGATGAGTTCATATCACCATGCACCCACACAGACCCCACATGGGGGAGAGTGCACATTCAAATGTACCCACACACCCCACATGTGAGTTCATACTACCATGCACACCCCCAGATCCCACATGGAGGGTGAGATCACACTATCATGCACCCACACAGACACCACATTGGGTGTGAGTTCACACCACCAGGCATCCAGACAGATTCCACTTCAAGGTGACTTCTCACCACTGTGCATCCGTGCAGACCCTACTGTGAGGGTCTGTGCACCATGAGGCATACATAAGGACCCCTGACGATTCCCCATAAAGTGAACCTTACTGTGAACTCAGTGTTGGCTGACAGCTGTACATCAGTGCAGGCAGGCTCCCTGCTAGTGAGGGAGGCTGTGCAGGTGGGGAGGAAGGGACTTGGTGAATTTGTCACTTTTCCTTATGCCTGTAGTGACCCTAAAGCTATCCTGAAAGTCAACTCTACTGAAAATAGGAACCTTTGAGCCTCGTGACTTTCCCAGGGCTTAGGACCACAGCTGACGTTTTGTGCTGGCCCTTCCAGTGTGCCCCAAGTCACCTATGTCAGAGCTTCACAAATCTACGTTAGTGTCAGGCTGGAATAGTAATGCCACACACTGTTTTGCCTCTGTCATGTTACAGCGGGAGGAACAAGGCAGGCACGGGAGGCATGGATAATTCAATAGCATCTATTTTTAAGGCTGTTTACAGCTTATCCATCTTGTCAAGGACAATGCCCTCCCTTTGAACCGTGGCTATTCAGAGACATTGCAAACACAGGGCCATTTCTAGGAGGCAACCAGAGAATATGGAAGGACATGGGAACATAGTTTGTAATCTTTTTTTAACCAAGGTTTCCTGAGGAATTAAGGACTCTGTATTCTTTGATTCTTCAGACTTTAATGGAACATGTCTGATTTCAGAGCTACGGGTAGGAAATGCCTCAGCTGGAGATTTATCCATAGAGAGAGCTGGGTTCACTCTTAGAAGAATGAGATTTGTCTAAATATGAAGCCATGCCCTGGGCAGGGGCAGGATGTCCACACTGACTTTGTTTCCCTTTTGAGGAAATCTTCCACAGTGCTGAGGGTGTGGTGACTATGAAGGCAGGCCACCATTTCAGAACCTTATGCCATGAATAACTGTCACATTTCACGCTCTATGATCCCATCAGAGGTTGGGAAAGTCCATCCCGCAAGCTGACCTAACCTGCCACCTCTTAGAGTAAATAACATCTTATGGAAACTCATTTTGTGTTTTGTGTGTATGATTTGTACTTGAATTCCTGCTAAGACATCAGAATTGAGTAGTTATGACCAAGAATAAAGGGTTCGTAATGTAGGAGGAGGCTGCTTGTTCATCCTGGCCGCCTGGCTAGCTTAGCCCAGAAATAACCACACAGAAACTGTATTAATTAAATCACTGCTTGGCCCACTAGTTCTAGTTTCTTATTGGCTAATTCTTATATCTTAATTTAACCCATTTCTATTAATCTGTATATTGCCACATGGCAGTGGCTTACAGCATAAAATTCAGCACTTCTATCTCCAGCGGCAGATCAACGGCATCTCCCTGACTCTGCTCTCTTCCTCCCAGAATTCAGTTCCATCGTCCCCGCCTACCTAAGTTCTGCCCTATCAACAGTCCCAGGCAGTTTCTTTATTCATTAACCAATATGGACATTGTTTAATGTCCTTCTGCACATGGACAGAAGGACCTCCCACACCACCACAAAGTCTAAAATGTGTCTCCAAAGAAAAGGGGGAAATAGTAAGAACAAAGAAAACATCTCAATAGATTGAAAAACAATAAATAAAAAATGGTTTTGTTCAAGGTAAAAAAAAATAGACAAATTCGATGGGGTTCATCTGAGCAGAGAATAATTCATGAATGAGATGATGCTGGGACCCAGCTGAAGTTCAGAGCACCCTGGACTTCATGTAAGGACTGAATGCTGATGTGAACTTCAAGGTCAGCCAGTTTCTAAGACCCCTTTGCCTTATTGGTCACAGTCTGGTCATTCTCTGCCTCCTACTGGCTAGCACTTGGATGCATGTCATGGGCTGAGAGCCTGCTGTTTGTTTAGGTCTTCAGGTAGACTCCCAGATTGTTTGCAAACTCCAAGACTGTGGTATGTAACATGGGAGATAATATTCAAACAGGACTTCAGGGCAGTAGTCTGCTACTTCCTGGCTTGGAAATACAATGCCAAGAACAGCAAGTAGCAGCTAAAGGGATAGGAAGTGGCTAAATCCTTTCCTGTCAGGTAACAGTGGCTTTTTAAATGGACCTACCTACCCTTCTACAATAAGATTTTTGTGTATAAATAAAGTGTATGGTGCAGGAAACCGTTACCTACACCTTTCTCCACAGTCAGGATTCCCCCTCTCTCTTTTCTATAGTACTTTTCCTGAAAGGCAAGTCCCCATTTGTTTCTCTGTGCAGCTTCTCTCAATCCTTTAAAGTTCCACCAAGGAGCAGTTCACATCAGTGCTGTGAGAATGCTCTGTGTTGCTGAACACAATGGACACCCTCTCTGCCTCTCCCTTCTTTCTCACAGTGGTCATAGTGCATTTCTGCTCTTCCTGAAGCACATAGATGCCCCTTTCTCTCTCTCATAGCCCATCTCTTGAAAGTCCTAGGCAGGTCTCTGTGCCCAAACTCATTGTGTCACCTTGTTGCAGTGACTTTTGCTGCATAATGTCTTCTCTAACAACCTGTTTCCCTCCAGAACTCTCTCCATTCCCCTGAACCTAGACAATGAACTCACATTGTAGAGCGGTGGAGCTTGTTTTGGTTGTCTCAACTCTCCGTGACTAAGGCTGGAGTCCTTAGGTGGTGATGCATGCCTTTTATCCCAGCACTTGGGAGGTAGAGACAGGTAGATCTCTGTTGAGTTTGAGGCCAGCTTGGTCTACAGAGTGAGTTCCAGGACAGCCAGAGATGCATAGAGAAACCCTGTCTCAAAACAGCAAACAAACAAACAAACAAGACTGGAGTCCCTGATAACCTCCTAGCTCATCCACTTTAAGTCAACACTCTCTGTAATCTGGTGCTTTCTATAAAGACCGAGATTCAAGTCAGTCTTGATCTTTCTACTCTTGACCTCCTTTAACTAATCACTGATTTCTATGCAGTTATCTTCAAAATAGACTTCCAATTGGCTCATTTCTCGCCAACTCCATCAGCAGGTATTTTATTCACCTAAACACTATTCTGTTTCTCTCTCAGCATCTACTACTGTATTCCACCATTCCATCCATGAGCCACCAGGACCTCAGAGAAATAAGTTAGATCCACCACTAATACATACCAGTAGACTTCAAATATTTAAGGTATAAAATCCAAAACCAGCTTACAGTCAGTAAGACCACTGGGGTGCAGCTCCTATTTTCTTCTGCCTCATCTCAGCTCTGTCTGACTCACAGGCTCCAGTCCTCTGGCCTGCCTTTTAGCCTGTGAACTGTTCAAACACTCTAGATCATGAGACACTCAGACCTACCAGTCCTGTAATGGTTTTCTCTAGCACTATATATATATATATATATATATATATATATATATATATATATATATATATATATGTCGTTTTTCTTAGCCAGTCAACATAGTAATTAAAGAATAAGTGGTCATGAATGTAAGAGACAGTGCATACAAGTGTTGGAAGGGGGAGAGAGAAGGGTAGAAATAATCTAAATATAGTACTCAAGTATGAAATTAAAAAAAGACTTGAAACTAAAAAGAAACAAAGTAAAATTTAAATAGAATTCAAGACAATAAAATAAAAGTTTTATGGTTTATAAGAAAATATATGCAAACCAAGATAACTGATAATAAATAGTATTTAAAACATAAGAAAATTTTGAAATTCCATATGAAAAGGAACCTCTCCAAATCTCCAATAGCCCAATTTAAAATGAGTACTGTATACATTACTTTTCTTTTTCTGTGAAGAGATGACGTGACCCTGGCAACTCAAATAAAAGAAAACATTTAATTGGGGCTTGCTTACAGCTTCAGAGGGTTAATCCATGCTGATGGCAAAAAGGAGATAAGCATGGAGCAATAGTTGAGAGTTTTACCTCCAGACCTGCAGGCAATAGGCAGAGAAAGAGAGGCAGTGAGTCTCTAGCTAGCTTTGGAAGCCTCAAAGCATACCCCTAGTGACACAGTTCCTCCAACAAGGACACACCTTCTGATCATTCCCCCAACCATATGTACTCACTGGTGACCCAGCGTTAAATATATGAGCCTCTAAGGGCCATTCACATTCAAACTGCCACAGGTATGGAACCTATACATATAATTGCAAAGAAGACTTTAAAATAGTCAACAGGTACCTGAAAAGTTGCCTGACCCTACAAATCAGGAAGGAAATACTTTATCAGCTATGATTGAATTTCCCTGCATACCTGCTAGGCCGGCTAGTTGCAGAAGGACAAGCGATGACTTGTTCTTTTGTGGGAGGACTGACTGAGGAGACAGTGGGGATTTGTTTGATTGCCCGTGACCTTTAGCCTGAGTCCTTACACGTATCTGGTTTTCCTAAACTTTTAAAGAAAACTTTTTGAGAATTTGATACTGAGTACTGTATTCACTTCAATTCCATGCCTCCCCCTCCAACTCCATCTGTGCCCACCTCTCAAGTTCACGAGCCTTTCTTCTATAATTATAATTGTTATATGCACACATGTATATATTACAAACTGCCAAGTGTACTTATGATGCTAAAACATACATCTTTTTAAGGCTGACCACTCTGACTGGATAACCCAGCGGCGCTCATCCCTGGATATAACAGATTCTCTGTCTCTTTGCAACATCCTTTTATCAGCAGATGGAGGCTACTACAGAGATTGACACCTGGCAAAAATGAGGAGGATAAATCACCATGTGGTGTTCAGCCCCAACTGTTACATCTACAGGACACACACACACACACACACACACACACACACACACACAAATAAATATAGGCCATACATAATTTTAATAAAGCTTATTAAGTAGTCTTTTGTGCTTTATCAAACATCCTTCATGGTATTTGTCTCTCTTTCCTCCCTCTCCTAAATCCATAGGATTTTAGTAATAGTGAAGAAGGTAGGAAGGGGCACTAAGGTATTAAAAAAAAGGCTGGAGAGAGGCACCCAGCTCACTCATGACAATGAAGCCAGCAATGGCAAAAATAGGAGAGGAAAGTACACAAATTACCCAAAAGAGCAAGCAAGACATCAAGCTCAGAAAAGGCAAAGAGAAGTTTCAAAGTCCTTCAAGAGTAATTGTCACCTAAGTCAGCTGGATCTCT
Source organism: Ondatra zibethicus (assembly GCA_004026605.1). Classification (NCBI taxonomy): domain Eukaryota; kingdom Metazoa; phylum Chordata; class Mammalia; order Rodentia; family Cricetidae; genus Ondatra; species Ondatra zibethicus. The sequence continues at coordinate 55,794 of PVIU01001102.1, forward strand.
GACCTTCCAGTGGTACCAGCAACACTTTCTCCAAAAGGGAAGGGTTTTGCCTGCGGATAATGTGGTGTCTAAGGCATCACTTCCAACACTAATAATGCTCTCCAGGCATTATTTGAGAAAAACATGCTAGCTCTGGAATCAGACAGAATAGGGCAAGCTACTTAGTATTGCTTGGAGAAGGAGAACTTTCTGAGGTTGACAGGATTTGCATATTGTATGTACTTCATAAGGTCAGGGATATTTTTCAACAAATGCTAAAAAAAAAAACCACCACCAACACCACCACCAACAACAACAACAAAATAAACCCTTGAAACCAGCCTCATTGACTTGTCCCCAGTGTGTGACATTACACATGACACATAGTGGGTGTTTAGCATGAATTGAGTGGAGAGTTGATATAATGTGGCCCATACAGAATAAATTGTAGACTTATTTCAACCCACAGTTCTTTCTTTACTGCTTTTTGAGATAGATACATCAGTCGTCTTCATGGTCTTGCTCTTTGACACTTAGTTTGGCTTGTCTCTGCTTCGGTCCTTGTAAGGTAAACAAATCTAGTTAATTCCTGGTTCTTCATTTATCACTGTGACAGCCAGAGGCCAAGACTCTATTTATTTTAGGATGACACACTGTGAGTCCAAAAACCAATCACTTATTCCCACACATCTCGTTTTCAGTAGGCTTAATTATGGTTAATCAATAACAATGATTCCCGAATGCCTGGCCTCCTCTTGAATATGCCCTGCTCCTTCCCACTGGAGTTTGTGTCTTTAATTAGCTCCTGTTTGTGCTCAGCGATGCTCGAAGCTGTGCTGGATTCCCTTAGAGTCAGGAGCCCAAGCTACTGGGCCCCGCTTCTTCATTATTATCCAGGTGGGATGAACTGGCTGTAATGACCGCCACTCTGGTAAGCTTCAGGTGCTGTGACATCATGGAACACACCTTGACCAGCACTCCTCAGCCTGTGGTGTGCCCTGCTTTTCCCTGCCCTGACAAATTTCAGGTTGTTGCATCTTGGCGTATCTTGGACCCTCTTCCTGGACCTTTTCATCAGAAGCCACCACTCATCATTGGCCTCCAGTTCAGTGCTGTCTCCCAGATTCCCTCTTTGTTCTTCCCCTACTCCTAGAGCATGAGCCCCCCTCCCCCCCCGGTTGTTAGTTACAATTCCTAGCCTCTCCCCCTAGACACAGCTGGGGTCGCTTTCTGACCAGATTACAGTCTCTATGTTATATGTTAGTGTCTGCTTCTCTGACTACATTTTCAGCTTACTTAGGCCAGAGTTTTTTTTTTTTTTCCTAGAGTCTTGTGTCTTTACTAGGAGAGTATTAGATGCAAAGACATTTGGAAATATATTTGCTCTCAATTAAATTACGACTCCCATTTCTTTTCTCCCTGGGTTAAACTGTAATTGCATTGCAGATCCGTTCTAAAGGTGTTCAGTTTCCCATTAAAACTGATGTACACCAGATGGCCCATGAAGGCTTTAGTTTAATTCTCAATATGGGTGTTGGTGGTTTTGGTAATGGCCATGCACAACAAGGATTTCAAGGAGCATTATCACAGCTTAACAATTACAACTCTTTCAAACCATCATTGTCTTCAGGGACTCTCAGCAGGCCACAGTCATTAGCAACAAACCACATCACCACACTTTCCAACTAGGAAGAATGCTGTCTTTGGATAATGACAGGAAGCTGAACCAGAGGTACTGTGCACCTCAGTTTCATTTCAGGCCAGGGACAATCAAAATCTATGAATCAGCTTGAGACAAAAAAAAATATATCAGAGTGTCTCAGAGGGGTGCGAGTGTCTGATAGCAGAGCTTCTGCTTCCTTGAGCTGGCCTATGAAGGGGCTCAGTGCACTGCCATAAAGAAGAAAGATGCCTCTCTCAAGCAGTTTCATTTGTTTGGTTGAAATTTCTCATTAAGAATTAGCATTTCCAGACAGACGCTGGGAAGGATTATTGGGTGCTGGGGGACAATCATGCATATTAGTTTTTCAAAATCATTTATCCTTTCTTACAAGGATGAGCCACAATATACTGTAAGTCTGTGCTTGGAGAGAGTGCTTGCCCAAGCCTGATGATTGACCATTTGCCAGCAAGGATTCTTCGCATCAGGAAAAGTGTAGCAGGTTAACCTCTACAGCCAAGAATGCTACCCATTTGCTCTCCACCCAAAAATCTATCCCAAGAGACTGGGAATGGAGCTTGGTTTCCCTGAGTACCCAACAAGTGGAGCTATTAGCTAGTAAAGTAGCATTGTCTAAGTCTACACATGTTCAAAGGGCACTGGTATTGAGGAGGCTATTACTCCACTCTACAGAGAGTGGAGATGAGCTCCGTATGCAGGCAAGCCATTCTTTCAAGTTAGCTCTGCAATAAACTTATATGGCTTCAGAAAATTGGTGGAAACCTTAGATTCAGGGTCTGCACACAAAGAAAATTTTTGTGGTAACTGTAAAGAGAGATCTAGGTAGCAAAATTTCTGTGAATTGGGTTAGATACAAAGACCCACCTCTCTTTTGTGGGCCACTCAGTTCCATTTTCTCTTTGTTTTTCAGGTATGGACCTCCTCCCTTTGTGCCCTTGTTGCCTCTGTTCCTGCTGATTCTATTTGTTTTTATGCCTTCCTTGATGCTCTGCTAACTTCTACTTTCCCACAACACAAGCTAAATACACTTTTACCTTCAGTTCTGCTCATTTCCAAACTTCCCAAATCAACAGCCACATAGAAGTGTGACTGATTTTCTCCCAAAGTGGTGATACTATCGTGTGTTCCCATCAACAGTTAATGAGAGCTTCTATGCCTACCAATAGTTTGTAGCCAATGGAGCTGCCTTTTCCTTCCTTTCAGCTTAGTCAAACTAACAGATATGCAATTGAAAAAATGTGTGTTGTTACAGGTAGATAGATGTCTTCTGATAAATTTTTGTATCATTGATGAATATGACTTTCTTTAAGTAAGAGGTCTCCTGAAGGTGTATTTCCCTGCTTAGATAAATAAACTCTTAATTTGTTGGTAGGAGAAGCATCAGGACTCTGGCGGACCTTCTTGGGCAGCCGGGGTACATGAGCAACAGTGTTGGCAGTGCCCAGGAGCTTAGTTAGAAATGAAGAATCCCAACCCATAACTCAGACCTGCTAAATACTGACCTGCATTATAACAAGTGAACCACACTGTAAAGTAAAATGAGCACTGTTCTCGAATTGTAAGCGCACAGGTTCAGAAAGGTGAAAAAGCCTGATACATGGTAGAGGAGAGCTGTTTTCTAGACAGTTCTGAAAGTGCCAAGTATGGCTATCTCTGAGAGACACTGTCACTAGACCTTACAGGTCCTTTATTCTAAAGATAAGTGACAGATTGATCAGGGTTATGCAATTAAATAACCAGAAAGAAGAAAATATGAGAAAATTCATTGTCCATTGCACACCAATATAAAAATACAAAATCAATCTGCAACAGGGGAGTAAACCACTGGGAAAATTATACTTCCATGCACAATTAAAGATAAAAGAGCAACCAGGTGTATCCAGTAACACAGGGGAGGCCGAGTCTCGACTGAGGGGCTGGCGAGCTGCCAGCATTCATGGAAATCATCTGACCTTATTTTGACTGAAAAGCTAAAATAATAACCCAGAATCTTTGTTTATCAGTAAACTATGCATCTGAAAACTCCTAACCTCATAATGGCACTTAACAGCCCGATGATGGCCAGGCCTGAGATCAACACTCTAATGTGAGCACCAGACTGCCAAGGTCTGTCAGTACCTAGATCTTTGACTGAAATGGGAGAGGAAACTCTGCCTTTCTCAATGAATAGAACCCCAAAGGATTCTGTCCTGTCATCCTCATGCCTTGTGGGGGTGATTAGGCATGCTTCACCCTCACAAAGGGTATTTATCCTACAAGAGAAGCCATGTCCCACATATCAGTGGGAGAAGATGGCTGTAAGACCTCACTCTCACAGAATGTGCTAGGGCCTTGACCTTGGACTTGACAGCCTCAGAACTGTGAACAACACCCCCATGTCTGCTCATGAGTTCTTGGTCTAAAGCATTTAGCAGCCTGAACAGACAAAGCAGAAGCAAAACTCAATCCTTGTTACTCAACGTGTGGCCAGCAAATCTACACTTGGAAACTCGTTAGAAATACAGACTACTAGTCTTTACCCCAAATCTGCCAAGTCAGAGGCAGCATTTTAACAAAATACCCACGAATTTCGTGCACTTGGTGGTTGACATCACTACATGCTACAGAAGCAAATTTAATCAAGGGGCAAGTACCAGGTTCTTCCCATGGCAGGTGATTTCTAATTCAACCCTCTGAGAGTTTGCCTGAGGACCACCGATGCTGTGAGAGAACACTTCCTGTTGGAGACACAAGACTGCAGCAAATGTGCCCACTGGCAGGTAGGTACAGTTTACCTGCTCACTGGAGTCTAATAAGCAAGAGGATTCAGTTCTCCCCCTTGGAAGCGACGCTGTTGATGCCTGCTTAGATCATACAAAAGTATAAATGTGTAAGAGAAAGCGTTGACTGAAAAATGTCTGCTGCATGATAAGCACCGGATAAACATATTCATGGTCTCTAATAATAAGACAACTGGTTTTTCGTTTCATAATTTCTTTTTCCATGTTATGAAATTTATTTATCTAAACAAGAACTGTACTGGAAAATCAGGGTGGGAAGATTACCATGAGTTACCACTGCATAGTAAGGTCATGGTACCAAGTCTCATAAAAGCAACAGCAACATGTTATGTTTATGTAGATCATAATATCATGTTATACTTGATAAATACAATTCATATTTGCCAAAAACTTTACTGAAAAACATATATGCAAGTATTTTCTCTCACAGTTTATAAAACATGGGCATTTAAAAGCAAAGATGAACACTGGCTTAGACCAGAGAAAATTGGTTTTGCTCAGTCTTTTTCTTTAGAAATGGGTATTGTCATGCCCAAATCCGCGAAGTCTCCATAAAAGCCAACAAGGAGACTGAGTCCCATATATAAAAGCGAAGAGCCTTTATTTTAATCAAGTTTTCAAACTCTGTCTCTCCGCATGTCCAACATACTGGAATAATCGGAGAGCCCCGAACTCAATTAGAATAGAGTTTTATAGCAGTAAAGGTGGGGGTGAGGGGTTTATGAGGTTTTAGGACCCCTGATTGGCTGACATTTGTCTAGGGGTGTCCTGTTGAGTGTGTTCTGACAGGTGGTCCTATCTATAGTGGTTGGAATGTTCGGCCTTTCCTTTGAATGGTCTGTTCTTGGGTGGAGGTCGGGTAATCTCAGCTTGTGGTCCTTCCTGCAACCAGATATTTCTTCAGGGCAAACTATTGAGACTCAGGCCTCTTATTAAACTTACAATGGCCGAGTTCTACTCTGGCAAGAGATAATGGTTGAAAGTAAAGAACTTTTTGGGGGGTAACCTGCTCATACTTAGCTTATCATGGCTGGCTCCCACAGGTAAATATTCATTGTACACAGTGAGGAGTTTCCAAAGCATATTTTCATCTAAATATTTTATATCTCTTGTAGTTTGGCCATATTGCCCTCCCCGCCTTCATCTTTCCCACTTTCCCTCCCTCTTGAGTCCCTTTCTTTTTTGAGACTTTGGGTGCATGTGTGTGCAATTGTGATTTTGTATACCTCTATAAAATCTAGGATCCATGTATGAGAGAATGTGCATGGTATTTTTTTCTGAGTCTGACTTATCTGACCTTTCAAATCCAGTCTGCAGAGAAAGACAGCAGGCTCACAGCCCTCTCATAGGCTTTGTGGGGGAAGTGAACTTCGTAAGTTTTCTTAAGTGTTCTGATGATCTCAAGATGTGCCCATCCCCCAGCTGCCCAAGTCCCCAGTAAGGTAAGCTTCCGTTCCAGCACTGCTGCAGGAAATCTGCTGCCAGTTTTGTTGAGCATCCCTGCTTCTTCTGCCAAGGTTTCCAAACTGACCATTTGCTCATTCGGGCTTAGCTCCTTCAGCAGTAGTTCATAGGCTGCTCAATGGCCTGCCTTCACTTCTTACTTTGAGGACTCAGATCCATGCTTTAAAGGAAGACAGGGCTGGCTAGTGAGTGAGAGATACTTAGTAAAATGAATTTTCCGATTTGTTCCTGTTGGCTGGTAGTCCTGAGGTTGAGCTGAAATCCCATGCACTGTGTCCGTCGGAGTACTGAGCAGGAGAAGTCCTCTGCAAAGGCATTTCCTCTTTCGAGCTCATTACATGATATGCTGGATGTCCTGAGACACAGCACCAGCACCTTCCCTGGAGGGAGTTGGGGTGGCGTGCACATAAAGGGTTCCTTAAAGAATAACAACAAACTTACTGACCTTCTGGACAAACTGGAAAGAGAGGACAATAAACAGCTGCAGCGAACAGACAGATTTTTCATACAGTACTTTACATCTTAAATATTAAAAGGTACCATTTGTATTTGTAGACACACAGCAAGCATAGGGATGCATTGCTGATCAACACAATTAAATCAGTATTTAAGTGAACTAGGAATGTTTTCCAAAGGAATTGTAAGCCAGTTCCGCAGTCCCGCCATTCATCTTGGGGAGTAATGAGAAGAAGAGTTAATTTATTCTGCATGAACCCAGCCCCAGCTTCTGATGGAGTGCTCTTTGAGTTGATTGGGCTCTTAAATGAATGATAGGGGCTGGGTACCACACAAGACTGTTGCGTGCTGCATTGCAGCGACCAGCTTCCCATCCTTTGTTTGGAGACCCGAGATTGAAGCTTGCCCTTGATCTTTCTTATAAACATGATTACACAAGCACACCAGCTTGGTGTGAGAGAGTCTTCAATACCCCCCCCCATTTTAGTCATATCCATTCACAGAAGTCATATTAGAGTATCCCAGGCCAGAGCAAGGGACTGGGAATGGAAGGGAACAACAACAGTCCTGTTGTCGAATATCTATTTAACCAGGCAAAGTTGTTCATGTTGCATTTGTTAACTATGTAAAGATGTTTTGTATTTGTGTTAATTAAATAAAATTAACCTGGGCTCAAAGAGGCAGGGTTAGCAACTGGTTAACAGGAAGTAGCAGGGAGAAACTTAGTGTGGGTTTTTTTTTTTTCAGTTGGGGTGGTGTGGAAGGGAGTGGCTTCTAGAACACCGACAAAGAGAGAAAGTTAGCCAGTTGTATTCTAATTCTCCAAGCTCATAGATTTTCACCCTAGCCTTCAAATCTTGAGTTTTAGGGGAACTAAAGAGATTTATTTAAAACTACCTTTAGTCACAGCACCAGAGCTATTGTCTAGGGGAGCAGAATTCTCCCCAGGTTACAGCCTTAGTGGTTGGGCTGCTGGTAGTTTAAATCACAGCCAGCATAATGAAGGTAAAACAATGTTTTGGTACCCAATGTGGGGCTTGAACTCATGACTCTGGTATTAAGAGTCCCATGCTCTACCTGTTACACCGAGTGGGACAACAACAGTCTTTTTGTTCTCCCACACCCTGTGAAAGCAGGCCTGTTTTAAAAATTCTGCGGTCATGGTTGCCTTATCAGGATTTCAGAGGAGGAAAGACAACCTAAGATTAAAGGCATTGAACCATTGTTATATCCACCCTAGTATGGGCACTGGCACTTTAAGGAGGTCGCGGTTATGATCAAAATAGAGGTAACCATGGTGACACAAGTAGATACCTGTGTCAGCCTGATAACCAGTCAACCATCTATCAAATTCATGACATTTGACCCCTCAGCAGCCAGGTCAGCAGTCAGCATGACCAGCAAGAATATTGAAGTACTTATTAAAGGTGTTCTAGAAGTGACCTATATCATCTTATGCCACTTTGAACTTCCTAACCATCAGCTGGAGACCATCCCATTATTCTTATCATTCATTTTTTCTATGGGAATAATTCATTTATTTGGAATAAAATAGGAAGCCCCTAATGAAGACACAACAAAACTAACATTCTGGGGACATTGCCAGTCTCAGCACATTTTAAAGCTCATTCTCCACCACCCTTAGAATAGAGAGCACCTGCAGGAAATACTTGCTCTCCTGAATACAGATTACTAGAGCCCCACTGCCCATCTCTGTGAGCCACAATATGAATTATTTAAATGAAATTCTCTTGAATGACATCAGCAGTGTTCAAGTTTGTTCACGGTATAAACCGGTAAGCATCCAGGAGTCAAATGAATTTGGGGTTTCAAACCCTACTGGTTGGCCTATTGTGCACACTGGAGTGCTGGCTGATGGGCAACTCCTCATTCCCCTTTCTAGCACCAACAACTAAAACATGGGAGTTGTTTTTCAAGTTATAAATACATCTGGTCTACTCAGAGATGACCACTCCTTCCTTCCCGTCAACCGTTTCTTCTCTAAGGGGTATCCCCTCCATCACCTCTTTGCCTCCTTTGAACTTAGGTGTTAAGAGTGGAGGCTTCATTCTAGTTCTGTCATCCATTAACACTTGGAAGACTTATTTTGACCTCAGTTTCCTCTAGTGTCGAATATGCTTTGGCGGATCGTCTGCAAAGGTGGCTTCCTGTAATCGTCCTTTGCTGGGCATGTATCACCATTGCCCTCACCACCTTGAACCTGCCCTCCCAACTGGTTGCCTTTATCCAGGAGGATTCATCCATGTAAGGAGGCTGACTCAGACTCAGTTTAGGCGAGAGAGGTGTCAGTCTCTGCTTTATTCTCTAGGAACCATACTATGCTCAGTAGAGTGACCCAGTAAAGGGAGGGGCCAAGTAGAGGTGGGGCATGTAGACAGAGGGGCTCCATGGGGAAGCGACCCCATGCAGAGGAAGTAGTTGTGTGTCAAGGAGGGGACAGTCAGTGGACAGCTCAGCCAGATGAGTGAGGTCTTAGATTTGCCAACCAATGATGCCCAGACATTCTCTAGCCTGGCATTTTCTGATGGAAATTGTCCTCTCTGAGTTCCATCCCAGTTCCTGACACACAGGATCTCAATTATTGAAAGTTAGTGTTATGTGTGTCAATTACTAAGATTTAAAAAAAATAACAGAGGAAATGTTAAGTATGCAAGCTCATCTAAACATGTCAGTAACTAAATAGTAGTAACTGTGCTTTGGTCTAACTAGGGCTTTAAGCCAGTGCTACTTTACACTGTCTGGGGCTTTGCTTTGTATGGGCAACCTCTGCACAGTATAGAAGGAAACGAAAGAGGTGAGAGGCACATTAAGATTTTGATACATAAATCTTGCATTATGAGGGTCAATTTGCAGTGCCCCTGGTTATGGACTGGCTGATCCCCTTTTCCAATAACGAATCTGCCTAGGGGCTGAAGTACGTCCCCCTGAAAATGCTGCCTCAGGATTGTTCCGGAGCCAACACACTTTCCAATGCGGAATATCTACTCTGTTTTGCTAATGGCGCCTTTGCAGGAAGACAAACGTTCAGAAACACCAGCGGTAGTGATGGAGTCAAGAGGCAGAGAGTGCCCTTCGAGACTCCTGACTTTCCAGTCTCCATGAAGAAAGCCCTGGCTGTTCTCGCTCGCCTACAGCTTAGGCTCCTGAACTGAATCGGGCCTGCAGTGCGCGGGGTGGGGGGGAGGGGGAGCGCAACATACACAGCTGCGCAGCAGCTGCATAGGCTCAGGAAGGTGTCTGTACTCCTGGCTCCACAGGAGGCGCATCAGCTGATTCCCGGCAGTAACTCGCCGAGGTCAGAGGAACCACCTGATAAATGTGCACCAACAGATCTGTTTCAGCAGCTTCTCCACACAACTGAGGCAGCTAGGAAAATTCAAGGGAAGAAACGAGCTTTTCTTCAGCATACGTGATCAATGAGCATCACCTGAGAGGGGCTTGGGGGCCTCTCCCTGGAAAAGCTCCTATCTGCCTCTGGTAGATAGATTCCCATGTCTTTTTCCTTTCTCTGCCCTTGTGACCATCCTGTTTGCTATATTTAAGAAACATCGTTAGCAACACTGTAGTGTGGAAATAATTACCGCAGTGTCAGCGATTTTTATAATCAAGGTTTCATGCTTTATTCAATACCAGAGGAGGTCATTCCTAAGACTTCATCTCCTCAGATTTGAATTTCATTATCTTGTAAAATCCATACCACTAAGCTTGTATTTTATATCCACTTCTTAGGAAAAGCAGTAATCCACTTTTACTTCCCCACCCCCAAAATGTTTAGATTTCTTTTTAAATTGGCTGATGTTCAATTCTAGTTCCCCAGAAAACACTCAGGCACAAAATGAAAACCAGCTGTTTCCACTCTTTACACGTATTAGAAAGTCTACCATGAGTTACTATCCTCTATAGCAGAATTTACAGAGGTTAAGTTCTTTTCTGTGCTTCTTGGCCTGAAATAGCTCATCCTCTCTAAATAACTGCCAATATTCAAATTCTTGTTAAGAGAGGGTAGTTAGAAACAGCCAGCAGCCAGCTTACCAATCAAACTGATGTTCACTTTTCTTTTTCTGGGAAAATGTTACCTAAAATCCCTTTATTCCTCTTTTAACCGGTGCAGCCCGAAGGTAGATACAGGACACAAATTCAAAGCAGCTTTCAGGGAAGATTCAGTCAGTTGTTAGTTGCAGGAGGGATAGATTTGCCTGCCTCAGTTTAAAAGATGTAATCCACAGATAAAGAGGAGACAGCCCCCCCATCTGCAAGCCAGCTGTCAGTTAGTGTTCAATGAAGTGCTTTGGATAACTGCTCAGGAGCATCCTAAGTGCTTCCCTTAGAAGCTGATTCAAGTCTGTGTGATGCCAAGTGCTGTTGGGAGACAAACCATAGAGCAAAGAACAAAAGGCAAGCCAGAAAATGGCACCCCAAACTCTTCAAACACATTTTATTCAAACTTAAAGCTCCCTTGGAATTCATCACCAGAACCTTTGCAAACAATATGTTGCATGATTCTCATTGTTTGTCTATGTAGTTTTTTTATTAGTGCTTTTTGTGGCCATACAAATGAGATTGCATATTTTTATCTTTCAATTAACTGTGTCATGATTTTAGACAGCCAGTTTTGCTAATGAACTTTCTTGAACTGGGAAAAGATACCCAATAAAGCCAACAATAAGAAAATGAGTTGGTTAATCTTGGTTGTCAGCTTGACCACATCTGGAATCAACTAAAACCCACACAGCAGGACACACCTTGACTGGGTTATCTGAGGTCTGAAGCCCCACCCGAAACCTAGGTCCCACTTTCTGGTGGCAGCGTACCTAAAAGAACATGGAAGAAGGAAGCTTTTGCTTTTTGCCCGCTATACTGTTCATTGCTTTAATTAGAACTCATCTGGATACAGAACACAGAGCTACAAATTGCAGCATCTTGAGATGTCAGCAAGCCAGGTTAAAGCACAGAAAGGAAGTGGGTATTTCTGAACTAAGGAAAAGCAGAATGGTGAATGTCCTTACCTTATGACTCTCTTTGACACACAGCTATTTCTTTATTTTTATTAGCTTTACTATCACCTATTGGCTTGCTCTTCTTTGCAGAGGAAGTTTCCTCTGGAAAAGTCTGCCTTGCAGCCCAATAAACAAAGGGAAAAGATGTCTTCTCTTTGTGCAGTCCAGTTACAGAAATTCCAGTGGAGCTTCTGACCGCCCTCAGCCTTGCTGCTGCTCATTGGCTATCCCCCTAGCCACAGGACAGGATACTAATATTAGGGTGAGCTGGCCATGTGCTCAGCCCTGTGGCAAAAGGAGTTGGAAGAAAAGGAAGGACTATCATAGACGTTGCAGCTGGGAAAATATCCTTAATCAAGTGTCACTTGGCTCATGTCTACTCGACATTCACCTGTTTCCTTGAATGACAATCCCATACATCATGTCCTTTCTGCCCGCCTCCCTGGAATTTCAGTTTAGTTGAACAAGCATTCATTCAGGCCAACTCTTTCAAGTTATTGGAGAAGGACCCTGGGAAGCTGCAGATAAATAATTCACATGCCCTGCTCTTGAAGAGCTCTCTGTTGACTGGAAGCCACTTCCATTTGCCTCTGTTTTCCAGGACACCCTTGATTTTTGTATCTAGTCATATAGTGGATGTGTTCTCCATGGGGCTGAACCTGTGTTGATTTGCATTTCAGACAGGTACTTGAATCTAGTACTGACCCCCCTTTGTAGTGCTAATACATGGGAATAGCAAATGGGCTTTGTGTTGTGGGTCATAATAGCTGCTGATGTAAGGCTGAAAAGAATTCCAACTCTGGAGTTATGCTTGTCATTACTGAGAGAGCTACAGCTAATTAGTGAGCCCCACGAGGAAGGCAGGGAGGTGCAAGCATATTCAACTGATGTGGAATGCCAGGCCCAACATTCAGTGCTTGACGAGGCTGTCAATTGGCATCATTGAACGTCTGTGCGTTTATCAATTAAGAGGAACTGCTCTATGGTCATCATTACAACCAAGTGCAGACACATGCAGCTTCGTGCCCACTTGTATTTATATAGCCAGCAACATTCGCGATTCAGGATGCATTTGATGACAGTGTAACCCAAAGAGGGAAGTGTTAAGATGTTAGCTCAGGGGACGATCATTTGCCTATCAATTGTGAGGCTCTGGGTTCACCCCACACCTCACCCCAGCACCACGGGGAAAGAAAGTGACATAATAAACCAGCAGAGGCAACAGCCCTCTGGGACTTCATCGAAGAATCAGAGAGTTAGGCAAGTTCAGAGGATGCTTTACATTTAAAACTCATTTAATGATACTTCATTTCTTGTGCGTGCGTGCGTGCGTGCGTGCGTGTGTGTGTGTGTGTGTGTAGGTCAGAGGACCACTTGTAGAAGTCATGTCTCTCTCTCTCTACCACGTGTGTCCAGGGGATTAGACTCAGGTTATCAGGCCAACACAGGTATCATCTTTCAGCCCCACCCATATTTCTCATTTTTGATTTAGGGAAATGGTGATGTGATTTCCACATGAAAATCGTTTTTTAATATTACTCAGGAGACAAAAATTTACTTTGTATCATAAAAGAAAATAATACTTTCCTGAAAACATCAGGGTCTTGTTGTTGTTTTTCTCCTCCCCTCCCCCCCAATTATTTTCTGGATACACTTGGCTGGCTGGAGATACTTTATGAATCTGTTTTTGCTTTTTCATCAGTCTAAATAGTAACTTTTCTTCTTTTGAAAGATTTACTTGAGGAAATGACGGCAAGGAACTGCTAAGCAAACATTCATGTTCCTGTTTAGTTAGAAACACTGGGAAGACAAGAGCCCTTCGTCTCACACATGAGGACTTTCACACGGGTCTCAGGCAGCCTTCATGACGTGATAGCTGCTTTATGTAAAAACCATCTTGGATTTATTTGCTTAGAGATGTTGAGAACACTGGGGAGAATTTTCTGGATTCCATTAACTATTCGTGGCCATATAAAAGAGTAGAGAAGCCGGATACAAAGGTGAGAAGAAAATAAAGGGAGCTGCTGAGAACAAGAGAGGGAGATGGTGAGAGAACCATCTCTTCAGAGCTGCTTTCTGGTTCCCAGATACTGAAGAAACAACGTCACGTCTTGGAGAAAGTATCTTGCCTTCACACCAGCAGGTTGTTTCTCTCTGTGACATAGTTGCCATGGGGAAGATGCACTAGCTTGTGCCACTTCTTCATCTCTTGCAGGACTATTATAAAGGGAGTGCTTGGGATTCCAGGCCGTAAACATGGATCTGCAAAATGCTAACTTATGAGCTAACCTGAAGATCGACTTAGAGCTGGATCTGATGAGCCAGCAGCATCAGGGCTCCTGTCTGAAAGCAGCATGGAAGTGGCCACGGGCCCAGCATGGGCATCCAGAATTAGAGCTAGGTGTTCCTTTCCAGGCACTGTGACCTGCGAAGTAAAGGGAGAAAATGAAAAAGAATGGAAATTCCTTTGGCAATGAGCACTGCTTACTCACACTCTGCCAGGTTCCCAGGGAATATGCCCTTCTTCAGTCTAATAATTGGAAAGGATCTTCTTTAAGCCTGTCAAATCAAAGACTTCTACAGACCTGTGGAAGATAGATAGATAGATAGATAGATAGATAGATAGATAGATAGATAGATAGATAGACAGACAGACAATAGGCAGATAGACAGATGATAGATAAATAGATAGATAATAGGCAGATAGATAGACAATAGACAGATAGACAGACAGACAGACAGACAGATAGATAGATTGATTATAGATATAAATCTTCAAATGCAGTCTTTGCTTATACTTAAAAATTAGCTATCACATAGTTTAGCTTCTGGGGGCTTCTGTGTTCTTCATTCACACCTGTGCTTGAACACACAGCAAACACGATTTCAAAAAGGAGCTTAGAACCCAGCGCCTTGTTGACTATTTTAGCCATAGCCTATCTCTTCCAACAGAGTTAGCCTCAGCAGGTAGCAGTCAGTGCTTACAACAGCGGGCCTGATGTTACTTCCCATTAGCTGGAAACTGCAGAGGTTTTTCACTGTCTAGCACCCTCTCTGTTTGCCAGATTCACTCTGCTGTGATTATCTTTTGTCAATCTTCTTTCAAAGAGGAAGAAAAAAATACCTGCCACATTCTGTTAATTCCTTTTAGAGATTAGCATCTAGTACATTGTATGTAGATCAGATGGTAATAATCCTAACATACTTTTCCTGTTTTAGTTTTATTTTTTTATCACACGTATTTATGAGACACAGTGTGATAATTCAAGACCTGCAAACAGTATGAGATGGTTTACTGAGGCTAATTAGCATTTCCATTGTGTTGAGAATCTTTGTACTCCTGTCTCCGAACTCTTCATAAAGTATACAGGAAACTGTTGTAAACTGTAGTGTTCTGGGTTGTAGGCACGGAACTGTTTCTCCAAACTTGTGACGACTCAGGAATCCTGAAGGCCTCTGTGATCTACTGTGACTGCTATGTGCATGACTTTCACGGGGTCCTTTCTGCCCCCTGGGATAGCAGTGCAGTGCACTCATTGCAGCAGGCTTGGTTATGGACTTGTTCTGGCCGAGACAAGATAGCAGAGTGACATGCGCCATTCACAATGAAAGCCTGAAGAGTTTTTGTATTTCCATCCCCTTCCCTCTTCCATAACTCCTGCCTCACCCCAAACAGTACCTGCTCTCTCAGTTGGGGTACCAGAAAGGTAGCAACTTAGAAAGAGCTTCCACTCACCTAACTTAAATCCGAAAATTGTGAATGTTCTAAATATCTCCCGTGTGGCTGTGGCCTTGGCCTCTGTTTTCAAGCCTGTGTTGGCCTCTTTTCTTAAATAAGAGAGTATCCCAATTACTCTTTGAAATAGTCAAGGGACTATTGCATCTAATGATGACAATAAAGCAGTGGATTCCATTTTATATTTTAAAACACACAGTAAATCTATTCAACAGACAAAATTGCATTGTGTGCTCAGTTAAGGGAAACAATTGTTTTTCCCATTCGTTGGCCTGGAAGAGGAATGGGCAGTGACAGTTTGGATGTTTCTTCATATAGTGACCCTAGCACATCCAGCTGTCCTCTGTTGCGGATATGGGGCCGGTTTAAAGCCTGGTCCAGCCCCCAGCTTTTCATTCCTACCTGGCTGAGGGCCCAGGCAGGTGAACAGAGCTAGTCTTGGCACCAGGTGGTGATAGCACAGTACTCAAGAGGCAGAGGGAGGCGGATCTCTGTGAGGCCAGCCTGGTCTACAGTACAAGAGCTAGTTCCAGGACAGGTACCAAAGATGCACAGAGAAACCGTGTCTCGAAAAACAAAAACAAAAAAGAATTTAAAAGAAGAAAGAAAGAAAAGAGAGAACTAGAAATAGTCTTGGCTTCTCCAGCCCCACACATGTCAAGGAGTGGGGGAGGCCACCTCTGCAGTGCACCAGCTCAATTTCTGCTCCTGCGACTCCCAGGCATGAAGAATGACTGCTGCTTGAACCACTTCAGGGTGATGAGTTTCACAAGCAATGGGTAACTGGGGATTCTCCTGGCTAGCAGAATCACTTTCAGATGGAAACCCTCTGTTATTGAGTCATTCCTCCTGGTGCTCTTAGCTGAATCTGTGTTATTTCTGTCCCTCCCAGGAAATTTTTTTTAACCGTTTCCTTAGTTTTGAATACATAAAATACCCAATAGCCTAGAATTCTACACTTTCACCCCTCCCAAGCAGCATTGTCAAATTCTAACACAATGTATTCCATTTGAAATTGTCTTTAGTTTGAGTTTAGGGAAGGGAAAATTAAAAGAAAATGAAATGAATGTTTAAGTAAAAAACATATTAAAAAATTTGTTATGCAATATAAGAAATTACTACATGGAATTAGCATATAAACTTGGGCTTTTAGTAACTGACATTAAGAAAGGGGTCTCACCTTTAGCATGGGACTCACCCAGGGCATGTCAATACAGGTAACTAGGCCATGCCCAGGGTCTGACAATTGCCTTTGGGTGATACACAGCCCACTCTGTGAGCATCAATGGATGAGCCATTCCCTAGCACACACATTTCTGCACATCCATGACAGGTATAATTATTTCATTAATCATCTGACTTTCTCTTGTTTAGTTAAATAACTCATTGTGGTTGGAATTCAAGAGCGAATCTATTTGATATGTAATATACCCAAGAACCAATGCGAGTTCTTTAACACTTTGTTAATGCTTGTCTTGTTCTTTTCTTGCTTATTTATTCTCTTATTGTTTTTAATTAATATGACAAATTGTCCTGCTTCCTCTTCTTTACTCTTTGAAGCACTGACAACCTAACCCAGAACCACGCTCATGCTCCAGGAGCGCCCTGCCACTGGGCCACACCCTCAGCTTCTTAAGTATGTTTTTTCAATTGATCAGAAAAGCAAGAGCAATAAGTGTATT
The DNA here is from genome assembly GCA_004026605.1 of Ondatra zibethicus. NCBI lineage: Eukaryota > Metazoa > Chordata > Mammalia > Rodentia > Cricetidae > Ondatra > Ondatra zibethicus. The sequence continues at coordinate 72,590 of PVIU01001102.1, forward strand.
TCTGTCTTCTCCTACAGCATTGCTTAAGAAATATTTAGACAACGAAGACTAAGAATTAGTTTCCTATTCTTGCTGCGTCATTGTATATGTCAAAGAAATACAAAGACAGTCCTTTAAAAATTTGCATTTAGTATGAGCCAGCAAGCTTTCCATATGTCTTCTCTCTCCCTCCCATCTTCTCTCTCTCTCCCTCTCTATTACACACACACACACAGAGAGAGAGAGAGAGAGAGAGAGAGAGAGAGACAGAGAGAGAGAGAGAGAGAGAGAGAGAGAGAGAGAGAGAGAGAGAGAGAGAGAGAGAGAGAATTGAGTTTTATGTCCTTGATGCAAAGTTAAAGTTTGGGGCTTGTATCTACATTACCTGTAAACTATTTTCTTTGTGTGATGGTTTCTCTTTATCAGTCATTGCTGAGCTTTTTCAGTTTGCTGAGAACATTCCCTAGGATATAAATTGAACTGTAGTGATATAGTCTAGTCTCAGAATCTCAGGAATAAATAACTTGTTTTTCTTACACTAAATCTGAAAAAATGGATTGTCAAATTGCCATGATCTATTTTCTCCCAGGATTTTTCTTCTTCTCTGAAGAGCAGGGTTTTGTCTTTGAAATATTAGATGATTTGAGAGGCATAATTTCACCACTTTATTGTTGAAAGTCTTGAAATATTCATAATTTCCCTCCAGTGATAAACAATGAATTACAGCTCTAGTTTTTACAAAAGCCAGAGCAGAAATAAGACATTTGAAAACTTCCCTAATTTATTTTTCAACTTCTTCAGAAAGGAAAATGTGGTAAGGGATAGTTATACAGTGTTTACATTTTAATCTAGAAAATACCAATATGGACATTCAAGGTAACATTTGCACAATTTTTCTAAGGCTTGGATGAGCCCAGAATCTCCTAATTATACATAAGAAATGATGAGTGCAGAGAGCTGGTGGCTCTGTTGACAACTGGCATTATTTACATATTATGGTCTATGTCTGCTTACCACTTTGTCTGAGTTTTGCAAATGTAATGTTATGGTGTGAGGAACTGACAGTGGTGAAGACATACATGCTCATGATAGAGAAAAAGAAGATTCCTTTAGGGCCTGTAGAGATGGCTCAGTGGTTAAGAGTACTGACTGCTCTTTCAGAAGACCCAGGTTCAATTCCCAGCACCCATGCGAACTATCTATAATTCCAAGATCTGACACACATAGGCATATATGCACACAAAACACCAAAAGAAAAAAAAAAGAATTCCTTTAAAAGTGTCATTTCATGATGAAGTCCGAGTCCTGTATTGCCACCGAGGGTCTTATAGATGCCCAGGATTGGGGCTACAACCCAAGGTCTTGATGGTGTCCAGGCGTCATGCGGCTGACAGAATCATCCTGACCTGAGTGGCCAGGGCTTCCACCCAGGATGTCATCTGGAGCTGAGCTGCTACCGAGTGATGTGGGAGGTGATGTATGCTGTGAATATGTTTTATTGCCATTGGTTAATTAAAAAAAAAAACTGCTTTTGGCCAAAGGCTTAACAGAGTAAAGTTAGGCAGAAAATCCAGAGATGTAGAGAGAGAGAGTAGGCGGAGTCAGGAAGATGCGATGTAGCTGCCAAAGGAGAAAGACTCCTGCTAGAGTCTGCTGGAACTTTGCCAGTATGCCACAACCTCATGATGATGCACAGATTAATAGAGATGGGTTAATTTAAAATGTAAGAGCTAGCTAGAAATATGCATAAGCTAATAGGCCAAGCACTGTTTTAATTAATGCAGCTTCTGTGTGATTATTTTGGGTCGGGGCAGCTGGGAATGAACAAGCAGCCTCCATCTACAGTAGAGGACCATGTCTGGATCCATGGTCCAGTTGTGACTCAGGTCTGTGTTTATGTCTATGGCCTGTGTCACCTCAGAGAGCCATAGGAACCATGCATGATAAGATCAGAGTGTCATGCTAAGATATCCCCACCCTTCGCTGGCTCAGGGAAAACTGGCCCTGCCCCTCACTAAATACTGTTGCAAGAGATCAGGCTCCCTACCATCATAAGAGAGCTGACCCCTGTACTTGGAGAGTTGGCCTCAATTCTCACCATGGGTGAGGGAGAACTGACCCTGATGGCATAGGCATAAAGGAGTTGGCTCTGCCTCTGCACTTGAGGCAGGAGGTCCTAATGGCCTGTACTGACCATCTCATCTACCACCCAGACCCACAGCCAGACCTTAGGTTGGCCCACCCTAACATCTACCCCATCAAGGACCTTCTGGAGCTCATGAAGGAACTGGTCCTGTGGAAAGATGCCCACAAGATCTACATGACTCACGGTGGCCTCAGGATATCCCAGAGGAGTTCCAGTTGGATCCAGTGATGATGGTGTACCAGAAACCAAAGGCCTTAAACCAGACCAGTGACTCACTGTAATGAACATTTGCTAGTAAAGACGATTAGACAAAAAATGACACACCATTCCCAATTCTACCAGAATGAGTGAAGAGGTATTGGAGAGCTGGGAAAGAAAAAGAATCAAACAGGATTTATTTTTTTCTTTTTTTGGTTTGTTTTGTTCTTAGTTTTTGTTTATTTGTCTGTTTATTTGCTTTGTTTCATTTTGGTTTGATTTTTTTTTAAATTTTCTTTTTGGGGTCACTGCAGGCATGAGGGGGACTGGGAGGTGAGCAGTATTAGGGTACATGATATGAAATTCCCAAGTTTCCAAAGCATCAATAAAGAAATTATGTTTTAAAATAAAACAAAACAAAATCTTCCCAAATTGCTCCACTAAGCCCTCTCTCTGTGTAGTTTTTGCAGGCCTGTTGCTGCCTGTGTATAGTCCCTGTTTATGGGAGGGGGGCAGGGGACAGAAGGTAAGAAGATGCCAATGGCACAGACTCCAGGAGATTCCAAAGCAGAAGCTCTTTATTGTAAAAAGATTGGGGGTTTTTATAGGCTTAGGAAAATTAAGCCACCATAGGAACATTTCTGATTGGTCCTTTTGAAACTGGTGGTCACTCCTGGTGTGTTGTGATTGGCTAGGAACACGTGTCATTAGTTACTGTGCTTTTGGTCTGGTGACAGGTTGTCTTGGACAATTTTGCTTACTCATTGTGAGTTTGTATGTGCTTGCTTGTGTTTGCACTGTTGCCCTGCCTCATCCTTACCCTTTTCATTTTATTTTTATTGGGCAACCTAGTGGGAATTATGGAATTTTATGACCTCAGGGATGCCCCAGCATTTTGGCCTGTGCCTGTCTTAAGTTGGCCTGCCAGACAGGCTAGTACCCATCTTTGACTACCAGTCCTTGAACGGTTGGGTCTCCGGAAGGTCTCAAGAAGTCAGAAGCAAGGGGAGACTTTTAGGAGAACTAGGGCTTTAAATGGCTTCCTGTATTTGCATTTGCCAAGCATCACCTCCCTTGAAGGTTTTGACCTAGTGTGCTCCATAGCCGTTAACACCTGGAGGGTTGCCTTGTTCACCCGTGGTTGTCAGGATCTTAGCTGTAGCAGACACTTAAATATTAGAGCCACTACCACCCCTCCCATAAGACACCATGCAACAAGTTTAGAGGGGTCTAGAAGGGATTTTTTTTTTATGTGATCCCATACTTGGCCAAAGAATGTGGTAGACAAATCCAATGACTCTACTCGTGTTGAGTTAAGTTGCAAAGGGTCTGATTGGGTCATTTCCAATACCTTAAGGACCGCCAATAACTCCCTTAATTGTATTGATCCAGGATTTAGTTGGATATGGAAACTCTATTTTCTAGATGTCTCCTGGGCAAAGCCCTGGTTTCTGGATCCCGAACTCTCCAGTTCACTTACCATCACAAGGAGGGAAGACCAGGGCTGACTTTGAACTGGATACGTGAGAGCCAGCTTTTCGGTCCCTCAGGCAGTGATATCGGGAGCAGTTCCAGCTTGCATCTTCTGGTGCTGAACTATTGCAGCCTATGCAAGGACTGTTTACATTGATACTACAATATATATTGTTCTGTTCAGTTCATAAACATATATATGTGTTTATGTCTATGTCCCAACAGTTCCACAAGCTCCTTAGCTATTCATAATGTCTTCCTCTTTTCTTAATGCTACTAATGATCAATTAACATTTTAATATTTCTTTAAGATTCCAGCAAGACCTTGGGACATGTGACAAGGAACTCATATTCTTAGTTATCTGGATCCAAGGGTTCTAGAATGCTCCTCAGCCTATAGCTACTATGTCTGTGTCTGTGTATGAAGTGCAGCGGGCGTTCAGCAGGGAACTGGGTGCTTCTGTCTGTTAGCTGGGCACACCTAACCTCCGTGTTTCATTTTCTTGGAGTCTTAAACTTTGTTGTCACCTAGTTTGTTGGTCAACCCAATCCTGCAGGTAACAACTGGAGGGAACTTAGTCCTAAATGGCTGTAAGATGTGAAATACACTAGGGAAACCTTCTGGGAGGTGGGTGGGGCCTTAGAGTGAGGATGCAGTGGTTTAGACAGGGAATGATCAATGTTGAGGTCTCCTGATGTGGAATGAGGGCCCTGCAGTGGGTTTGATGAGGCTTTTCCTCCCTTCTCCAATGGCAAGCATATAGAATTATATTACTGTACAGAGCAGAATAAACATACATCAATTTATCCCTAACCATGTCAGACCCAAGGGCTCATCCACTGTACCCACTGAGAAGCCACCCCCTTTCCTTATCCAAATTTTCTTGTTCGAATTACTATAGCTATTCCAGTCACTCCACTTGCTATAATATCAGCAAAGGTCTAGGGAGTCTAACATCATGTAGCAAACAAGACAGAGTAAGCAGACAACTCACAGATTGAATCCCGGCAGCCCTGTAGAGGGGGTCTCTATAGCAAGGGCAGAGGGAGGTTTGGACTGAGAAGGAAAAGCAACAGCCCTCACGCATGGTCATAATTTATATTAAAGACAGAGATTGAATGGGGAAGAGGCATGTGTAGGAGATGTGTGTATGGAGACCTGGGCATGACTAAAAACAAAGGGGAAGGAAAAGATCGTGCTGGAGAGGCAGGATTAGAGTGAAGCCTGATCCTTAGGTAGGTGGGGCAGCTCAGTTGACCAAAAGAAAGCTCCAGGCTGAACACGCAGATGCAGCTTTGTCTACAGAGGAGTGATGAAGAAACAACCACACTGGCTAGTTTGCCTTCTGTGTGGAGACTGACATCGCTGGGAACAGCCTGATGCTTTCTGAAGAAGCCTGGGCCCAGGGCAGCCCAATTCGGCGTCACTTGCATAAAACAGATCTTGCTGCAGGACCCATCTGCTCAGTCTAGGAACTGCAGGTAACTCTGTCTGGGCTTGCTCCATGGCTCTTCTGGGGCTGTGGAAACAGGAATGAAAACCTGACCCATGGCTACTGATGAAGATGAAATGGCTTGGCAGTTGCATCATAAATTACTGAATTAGTTCTTGAATTTCATGTTAGGAAATATAAGGAGACAGTGAATGTATGAACAATGGCCATCAAGAAGAAAAGAACAAAGGGCTTAGTAAAACAAAATACCATCAACCAGGTTCTGTATGACCAGGCCATTTACTAATACTGAAAAACAAAAAATGTGGAGTTTCTGCCCCAAGCAAAGCACCTCTCCAGGTAGAGACTCCACACTCAGTGAGTGACTGCTTCCATCCAGGGAACTTTTGGGATTGACATTTTTCACTGTTGACCAAGATGACACAAATGAATATTTACCCGTTCTCAGATGATTCTTCTAGTTTATAGCTAAACCTTGTCTTTGTTCACTTTTGGGTCAGGAAAAGGACTGATAATGACTCTCTGAGACATTTTCACGAAGGGGTTCAGGGCAGCTTTCTGAGGATAAGAAGGGCCGCTACAATCACATGCTTGGCAAACAGCGAGTTCTTTTCTCACAGCTACCCTGTTGGTGTCGGTCTTAGTTCGGGGACTTCTTGACTATTAATAATTTGACAGTGTCTATGATTGTCATTTATCATGTGTCAAGTGAAAATGTTTTTTTTTTTATCATTTCCTGTGATGGCAGAGCTGCCTGCTTGTGTGAGGCTCGCAGTTCTTCCTGAAGAGTCATGTCACAACATGTAGATACTTACTGCTAGGCTTAGCCTACAAAAGCCAGAATTAGATGATGGGGTGATATCAGCTGGTGTTCTGGGTGAATAATAAAATATTTAACTTTGTAGCATTTCTCTAGCTAGAGATAAACAAATTGATGGAAATACCTGGGATATTATATAACTGTAAAATATATTGCTATGAGCAGATGGGTGAGACTAGCCACTAATCAGGGAGGGTGATGAGTTCCATTACCAGCCTCAGCTCCCGTAGGGTACCTGTCCAGAGTAGCTGTCAGCTTTGGTCTTCAAAAGAAGAGAAGGTGAATGGATTGAGTAGGGGATAGGCCTGAAAAGAAAGAATTGTGTAAATGCATATTTACATATTTTGCAGAATTTCTACCCATGAAAGTAACAGAATCCTGGTATCTTCTCTGTGTGTATGTGTGTGTGTTTGTGTACATATGCATGGGTGCAGAGGATTAAACCCAAAGTTTGCACACACTAGCAAAGCACACTTCATCTGTGACTTCACAGCATCATGTCAGGTGACAGCGTCCTGAAACTTTCAGTTAGGAATGTGTTACTTGCACAGACTGAAGGAAAGACGTTTGTTATTTATTGCTTAAAAAGTGACCCTCAAAATGGGAAATTAAAAATTTAAAAAGGTTATGAAAGTCAATAATTTGTGGATTAAAGTCCTGAGTGAGGCAATGTCATTCTGAGTACAGTTAGCAAACAGATGTAAGCATCAGAAAAAGTAAAACATTTACAAAACCATGAAGCAATAAGAAACCCAAAAGCTCATCCACTCAAAGCTAGTGTGATGTAGAATGTCCTTCTGTATGCTGTGACTATGTGTTTCTCTTATTGGTTGATGAATAAAGCTGTTTCAGCCAATGGCCAGGCAGACTATATCTAGGCAGGAAATCCAAACAAAGATAGGGAGAGAGAGAAGGCGGAGTCAAGGAGATGCCGTGTAGCTGCCTGAGAAACAAGATGTGAGGCAGCAATCCACAAGCCCACAAGCCTTGTGGTAAAACATAAACTAATAAAAATGCCTTAATTTATAAGAGAGGGCTAGCCAATAAAAAGTCTAAGCCATTGGTCAAACAACTGTAATTAATATTAAGCCTCAGAGTGGTTATTTCATAAGTGGCTGCAGGGAACTGGTGGGTGGAGAGAAACCGGACCACTAGGACTGGGGAGACAAAGAAAAGTCTCCATCTACACCAGTATTACACAGATTTGATAAAATGAAAACAGCGAGTATGGGTAGCATTGACTTTGTGGGCTCTGGGACAAGGTAACAGTAATGAGGGATATTTGGAGCATCAAAGACCATGAGCACTTGGGAACTCCTTGTCTTTTCAGACATATTAGGAGAAGATTCAGCTGGCAGACATACCTGAGAATAAGATTGTGATGGAACAGTACAGGGAGATATGGGGATCTTGAGGGACAAAACAAGAAGTTAATTTAGGATGCTTGGTTTCCAACTCCAGCATCCTCTAATAAGGAATTATCTCAAAAGGCACAAGTGTATTTCCTCTGAGGATCAGTGGGTGTGCAAAATCTCCATTTACTCCCACAAAATCTGCTTTCCCAGCCAACACTGCAATGTTTTCTTGATTCTCTACCTTACCTGCAACTTATCATCTCTCATAGCAGGAGAAGTCACTTTGATGTTATTTATTACACATAAGTCATTTTGTAAATTGAATTTCATATTACATAATTACAGAACATAGCTCTTGGATGCTTTAGACAGACAAAGGTATAAACCTTAACAGCTAAAGCCCTTGTTAGTGAGACTTGTTTTCAATAATTGTGGAAATGGAAACAGAATTATCATTTTAACAAATTTTATTTTATTTTTTTGGTATTTTGAGACAGGGTTTTTCTGTGTAGCTTCAGTTGTCCTGGAACTCTCTGTAGACCAGGCTGGCCTCGAAATCACAGAGATCAGATTGTCTCTGCCTTCTGAGTGCTGGGATTAAAGGCATGCATAGCCACCACCCAGCCCATTTGGTAAATTTTATTGTGTTTGTTTATCACTGAATTGTTTAAGCTAACTTTAGTTATTTGATATGATTCAGAGTAGAAATAAGAAAATGTCCAGATAAGTTGCTAGAGCAAGCCCACAGGAAATCAGCAAGGAAATAGAGACTTGAATAAGCTTGAGTAATAATGGGGTTGCACTGGACCTATGGCCATGGAGAGTCTGTACAGTATACCTATAAAGGTTTCTCAACTGCTTTTACATCTTGAACACTCAAAAAATTATGATGATTATTTGGCATTCACTATTAAGCTAGAAAGAATTGGGGGAAATTGATATGGATCTTGGTGAAAAACTCATCATGGTTTTCTGATTGTGGAACAAAGATGAGTGATTAAAAAAAAAACCTAAGCACTAAGCATGGTAGTAACTAGAACTCTTAGGTAGACTTTAAAACTAAGGATTTATTGTGATGGAAACTTCCTAGTATGTCCATATCAGCTCCTTAGAATTTCAGAAACAAAATGCTAGACAGTGGATGTCCTAAAAGAATATATATATATATATATATATTCATTTGGTTTTAGATGTTAAAGTCTACTGAACACATTCCTTGGCTTCTGGAAGCATCACTCCACACAGGCTATCATCCCTGTGGCATGTCAGTTTCTCCAAATCTCTCTCTGTGTGGAAGGTCACCAGTCATTGCATTTGGGCCATTCTACTCCAGAATGACCCAATCCTAACTTCATATGCATAGATGCTGTTTCCAAGTGAGGTTGCCTTTATAGATTCTCAGGGTAAAGACATAAGCACATTACCTGATGGGAAAAAAATCACTTCACAGTATTTGTATTAATTAGAATTTTTTACATCATATTTTGTGGTACAAAGGACTAACATGAAGGTCTTTATCAATATTTTTTATTATTAATCTCGTCAAATTCTTGGAGTTATGAAGAGAAAATTAGTGTACATATGTAAATAATACAGAAATTAAAGCCTGTTCAACCATTCAAAGTTGCCAAAAAATGGCTTTATATTAAAATAAACAAGCAACTCTCTTCATTCTTTTCAAAATATGATGTTTTTTTTCATAATAAAACAAACGGCTTTAGACTCTGACAGAAAACATTTGTATTGAACATCTGAAAATATTGAGGCTGTCAGTAGAGCATGGTGAAAGCAGTCATATGGAAGGGAACTTGAACTTGGAGATCTGCTCGCTAAAATAAACAGACAGAACAAGGATGGATAGATGTAATGCTGGGGCCTGGGGCTGGGCTCCGTTGAAACCTTTTCCCAAGTTCTGCAGCTCATGGGCTAGTATTTTCTCCTGGCCTGTGAATGGCAGCTGCTGTCATACACCTGAGTTCACTGCACAGCAGTCTAGTCCTTATCCAGGGACAGCATGTGCTGTGCTGATAGCAGGTAAGCCCTTGGTGTCTTCCACCTTCTGTTGTCAAAACAGCTGGTTGTTATTGGGATGCATTGTGTTCTCATTGCCTACTGCTTTGTGGGCTTTGCCTGCAGATACCACTCGGGCTCCCAAGTGACTCTCAGGATCTGACATGATCACAGTATCCGTCACTTTTTTGTTGCTATAAAAATGCTACCTACAGAAGCAATTTCAGAGTGGGGGAGTGTCATTTTGGTTTACAATTTGAGAACAAATCTGTCATGGTGGAGAAGAAAGCGCTGCAGGAGTGGGAGGCAGTTGATCACAGGGTTAATAAAAAGGAAGCAGAGGAATGGGTGCTGCTGCTCAGTGGTTTTTCTCTGTTTTTGTACAGTTCATGGGATGCTACTATTCACAGTTAAAGTGGGGCTCCCCACCTTATTTAGCCTAGTCTAGATATCCCTTACAGACCTGTCCAGAGTGTCTTTTAGATGACTCTAGAACCTGTCAAGTAGACAGCATCAGCCCAAGGCCACAGCTGTATGTTCCTGGGACTGCTAGACATAACTCCTAGCCATACACCAGGAATCCAGACTCGGCAAAGCTGAGAAGCCCCAAATAGGCAACATCTCAGGTTTGAACCAATCCTGTCTTCATGTGGAAATACAAATAAGAATTAATGTTTTCTGCTTGACACTTAGCTGATCTAATACGACAGCTTAGTCATGGGATGCAAGAATCAAGAGAATGGTACAAAGGTCGGGTATCATCAATATTTTGACTCCAGACCGTCCATTTCCATGCACACATACTTTTCTCTTGTGGCACACCAGTCAAATGAATTACTGACACGTCCTTGGTCCAACATGTATTCAGCAGCCTCTGAAAACCTTGATGAGTAGTGGGCCTCTTGAGAGGACAGTTCTCTAGAGTCAAATTGCTACAGAAGAGGATGAATTGCTTTGGTTTTAATTCCATTCTTTCCAGAAATTAGAAGCTGAGATTGATGTCCTGCAGGGAATCTGTTATTCAGGTTGTGCTGAAGGTAAATTTCATTTGAGTGAAAATGCAAGCGCTAAGGAAGCCTACCTTCTCTACCTCCGAAGGATGCTACTCCTTTCATGGAGCCATTTTTGCCTTTCATTTTGCCCTTTTTGAAAACAGATGAGAGTTTAGTAGTCTGTTGTCTGATTATTTAAACTCACCCTTGAGTTTCCTCAGAACACTAGAAAAGAGTTACCACTACATAAACTACTGGCAGAGGTGAATGAATTTTTCATCTAGAAGATGGAATTTCTTAGAAAATTGATTTAAATAATCGAACTTCTCCACCCTCAATGCTTCACAGAAGTATGAAACACCTTTAGTACTGATGCCCGCTCTGTCTCTCTTTCCTCTGTCTTATTCTGAATGGAATAATAGTGTATCTGCCTTGAAATCAAATGGCTTCTCAGATGGCCCTTCCATCATACCCTACCTTTAACTCAAGCTGCTATACTTCACCTGCCCTGATACAGAACCTCCTGTCTGGCTTACTCCCTGAGCGTTTGCTTGCATCATCCTTTCTTTCTTTTTTTTCCATGATATTTATTGAGCTCTACATTTTTCTCTGTTCCCCTCCCTGCCACTCCCCTCCCTCCTTCAACCCTCCCACAAGGTCCCTATGCTCCCAATTTACTCAGGAGATCTTGTCTTTTTATACTTTCTACTTTCCACATAGATTAGTTCTATATAAGTCTCTCTTAGTGTCCATATTGTTGTCTAAATTCTCTGGAATTGTGGTTTGTAAGATGGTTTTCTTTGCCTTATGTTTAAAAACCACCTATGAGTGAATACATGTGATAATTGTCTTTCTGTGTCTGGGTTACTTCACTCAAAATAATGCTTTCTAGTTCCATCCATTTTCCTGCAAAATTCAAGCTGTCATTATTTTTTTCTGCTGTGTAGTACTCCATTGAGTAAATGTACCACATTTTTCTTATCCATTCTTCAATCGAGGGGCATTTAGGTTGTTTCCAGTTTCTGGCTATGACAAATAAAGCTGCTATGAACATAGTTGAGCACATGTCCTTGTGGCACAATTGAGCATCTTTTGGATATATACCCAAAAGTGGTATTACTGGGTCTTGAGGAAGGTTGTTTCCTAATTTTCTGAGAAATAGCCACACTGACATACATAAGGGTTGTACCAACTTGCATTCCCACCAGCAATGCAGAAGTGTTCCCTTTTCCCCACAACCTCTCCAGCATAAGTTGTCATCAGTGTTTTTGATCTTGGCCGTTCTTAAAGGTGTAAGGTGGAATCTCAGAGTTGTTTTGATTTGCATTTCTCTGATGACTAAGGATGTTGAACATTTCCTTAAGTGTCTTTCAGCCATTTTAGATTCCTCTGTTGAGAGTTCTCTGTTTAGGTCTGTGCTCCACTTTTTTTTATTGGATTATGTGTTCTTTTCTTGTCCAATTTCTTGAGTTATTTGTATATTTTGGAGATCAGACCTCTGTCTGATGTGGGGTTAGTGAAGATCTTTTCCCATTCTGTAGGCTGTCGTTTTGTTTTGTTGACCATGTCCTTATAGAAGAGAAGTACACTTGAACACATTGGCACAGGGAACCACTTCCTAAATAGAACCCAGGCAGCACGGACACTGAGAGAAACAATTAATAAATGGGACCCCCTGAAACGGAAGAGCTTCTGTAAAGCATCATCCTTTCTATCCTGTACCCAGATGAGCTCCCTAAAGCTCAAGCTTTACATGCGCTGTGTATGGGCTATATGTACAGTAGGTTGTAGGGAGTGGAAGAAGCTCTATGTTAAGTCCTTAGTGAATGTGTATGGTTGGCATGGGCTTGGCCATGTTGAAGAGACCAAGTCCTTGGACCTGTGGGAAATTGGCACATGTTTCTCCATATGAATCAGGCTCAAGGGAATGGCAAAGATTTTCTTGAGGCCTGAGTAAGAGTATTTATGGATTGGTTAGTGTGCATCAAAACTAGACAAGTGTAGCTGCCTCCTCTCAGAGGCTTACAGCCTGAGGCTGCTCACTTCCAGAGACCTCCTACTTTTGTCTTGACTAGCTACCTCCTCATCGTGTGCTGCTGTACTTAATAAACACACTGAAGTTCTGGGATGCTGGCAGCAGCAGGCACCCTCCATCAGAGTGGTCACTCCTCCACTGGTCTCAGATTTTCTGTAGATGTGTCTGTGTGTCTTTCCTTTCTCCATTCCCTTCCTGTCCTTGGAGTTGCAGGACCCAAGAGATGTGTGGGTCACAGTGTGAGCAATAAATGAAAAAGGCAGGCCAGTTAGTGGTTTGGGGCCAACAGAGTATCAAGGCAAAAAGGAATAAAGATCCTTACTTTACATCAATTCAGAAGAATTGATGAGTTAAATCAGAAAAATAAAACAATGAGACATTTAGAATATGAATATCTTGACATAAACAAGTTTTTTAAGAGACAAAACGGATATCAATTATGAAGGTCGACTGATACATTGTTTCATATTAAAATTATTAACTTTATTCATCACAATAATCTTTTTTATTATAAAAAAGCAAGATCTAGTCTAAAACGAAACTTTTAATGTGCACATCTAATAGAAGATTTGATGCTAGCATATCTAAAAGTTTCTACAAATCAATTAAGCAAATACAGAAACCTAATGAAAACAAACAAGAGATTTCAACAGTCTTATTATGAAAGACTCTCCACATAGCCAACAGACATATATATTATAGTGAATCCTTTCACTGACTATTAGGAAAATAAAAATTAAATCACAGTCTCAGAACACACACATAAAGGAGAGTAGCAACTGCTACTGAAAACAGAGCAGAGAGCTTGGATTTCCATCACTTTTGGTATTGTAATTTGAACAGCCTTTTGGACATTTTGTTGGTAGATATTAAGCTAAATTTTTATATGTCATATGATCAAGCGATCATATTTCAGGGATAAAACCCTGATAAGCATGCATAAAATATATGTGTCTTCACCAAATGACATAAACGATAATTGTGACAGTATTATTTTTGGGGGTATTCCAAAGTTTGTAGGACTAAGTGGATGCTCTCAATTACTTTTACTAACAAAATGTATACATATTTTATATATACATAATTATAACAAATGTATAAATCTATAATTTGTCACTATCAGGGACCATAGAAGCAGCAAATGGAATGGATGGACTCCTCATACAAGCAAACACATAAATAAAGACAGAGGTTGAAAAACAGAAGTCAGACAGAGTCTACCAAGTACAAAGTTCAGAGCAGGCAAAATCGTTGTCAGGTGTTCGGCGTCTGGGGAGTAGTTTTACTAGTCAGGTAGCGGATCCTGGAAGAATGGTGACAGGACTTGGAAGACTCACAGGAAATGTGCTACTTACACTGTGAAGGAGTGGAGGACCTGAGCTACCACTGCAGGGAAGTGACACCTCACCCCAAGATGACCACCCCGAAGGTATCTACAAACCCTTGAACCTGGGTATAGAATGGGGACCTGGGGAAGAATGTCATAAGTCAGAGAGCACATGATCTCAGTGCCAAAAAACATGAAGCTCAGAGCCAGGTGTCAGTCACCTCCCCAGGAAGTGTTGGTCAGAGGTGATTTAGAGACTTAGAGATTCAGGGTATTGCCATTGATCTTGTCCACCAAAGTTTGATGGTAAAATCCTATTGCTGAAGGCACCATACAGTTGGTCACAGGATTTGGAAAAATCAAGTTAGTACAAGCTAAGACACTTCCTCCCTGATAGCTTGCTCTCATAAAGCTGGAAGGTGCGATGCAGGTTGCTGGGCTGGAGGAGAGAACAGTCTAACCCAACTGTGAACCCGTGAACTGCAATAAGGACCAGCATGGCAAGACAGATGCATGGTTAGAATAGTGGTACATATGTTATGTGGGTAATCGTTTTTTAAATTGGATTTAAAACCTGCTTCACAGGAGGAAATGCATACCTGGTACTTCAAGTCTGACCATGAAACCATGTTTGCAAAGCTCACAGGCTTTAGGGGTCAACCTACTATTATCCTGCTGAACGGACAGAGTATCAAACTGTCCTCTAAATTCATAAACTCATATCTATTTGCCCATAGATTAATGAAGCTCTCAAACCTTATCAGATAAGTTTCTTTACACAATGGGTGGTGGTTCATGCAAAAACTCACAATGTCAAAATGCAGAGAGTAAGTGACTGTGGAGGCTTAGCCACAAATGGGATGTCTATGTATGTCTCCTCCCCAAGACTTGGGGACCATGGTAGAAGACGAAGCCAAGGTATCAGAAGAGCCAGAGGTTGGAGAGGACTAGAGTGAAGCTGTGTCCTCCAGACACGACAGGACCACTGCACTATGAACTCACAGCATTTGTGTTTATTTACAAGAGCTATCCTTTCAGAATCCTAGCATGCGGTGGGAAGGAGTTCATGAGGCCATCAACCCCCCACCTCCCGTAACTGAGGAGCTAAGGGCAGCTGATGGCTTCTGGGGAAGAGAGCATCCATTTTCTAGGGGCGTGGCTCTTGGTAAGTCAACCGCCCTCCAGTGAGTGGTCACCCGCCCAGAAGTGTATGGATGGCACAAATGTGAGTGCACGGGTTATTATTTTTGAAGAAGAAATGATGTTGTGGGCGTGCAAAGGAAGTGGTGAAGCTTGGAGGAGGAAACAGGAAGCGTGGGGCGGATCTGATCAAAATACAGTGTATAAAACTAACAAAAAGTTAGTAAAAATATTTATTACAAAAATCAGATGGTGATCCTGATAATTGTGGTGGAGCAAAAAAAGAACATTGGGGGGATCTTTGAAATCAGATTTTCTGAATCTAATTCCTCTAGAATTTTAGAAAATTTCCATTTTATTCTCTAAAAGGCAAATGAGATAACGTGGTTTTTGGACATGAGTGACCAACCACTTACATTGCCTCCCATAATTCTTTTTTAAGAGATTTGTTTATTTTATCTTAGGTGTATGACTGCTTGTCTGTAAGCTCCATGTGTGGGCAGACACTTGTGGAGACCAAAAGAGGGCCTTGGATCCGGGGAGGTGGTGTTACAGATGGTTGTGAGACTCCTAATGTGGATTCTGGGAACAGAACTTGGATCCTCTGCAAGAGCAGCAAGTGTTCATAACTGCTGAGCCATCTCTGCAGCCGCAGCTTTAATAATTTTTAGTTCTAGTGTTTTCTAGCTACATGACAATGCCTGCACATATTCTTGTTCCTTCCTAGGGATACTGCCTCTTGATTCTCACTGAAGGACCCCTGTCACCCATTCTCACACTAGTCCTAAAACCCAGTCCCCATGGTTAGTCCTAATTTGCCTCCTCGCTTTTAGGGCTTTACTATCATTCCTGCTATAAAGACCAAGAGGATCTGATGATATCATTCCCATTACATTTATTCAAGAGCTGATTTTTTTTCGTATTAAATTTTGAAGTATCAGCCCGGCCGCAAAACCAGAGGGAAAACACAGTCATACGTGGTCCCATACAGAAGCCCGAGTTCTCTGCAGATCCAGGCAGATTCCAAAGCTGTCTAAAAGGAAGACAGTCAAGAATCAGAAGAAAGCATATGTACACAGATGTCTATATCAACACATCCTCGAAGGCAAAACAGAAGGAGATGGAAGAGGAGCAAATCATCTAATACTTAAAATGTAAACAACTGATTAACTATGTGTGCCGTATGCTATACACCACTTAAAATATGTATAATACATGCTACTAGATTTGTAAAAGTATATGTTAAAGAGCTAAGTGATAATATACTCAGATTAGTATATAGTAAATTAGAGTCTGTTAGAATGAATTCAACTCTGTGAAAAATAAAACAGAAACAAAAAGTGTAGGAAAAGAAATATGAACTTGTAGGAAGGAGACCTCTTGTTTGTTTCCCGACTGCTTGGCAGTTCAGACTCAAAATAACCACACAGAAACTGTATTAATTAAATCACTGCTTGGCCAATTACTTAAGTGTATTGCTAGCTAGCTCTTACTTCTAGAATTAACCCATCTCCATTATTTTATATTTTACCACAAGGCTTGTGGCCTACCAGCAACGTTTCAGTGTGTCTGTCTCCAGCAGCAGCTCAATGGCTTCTTTCTCACTCCGCCTTCCTTCTTTCAGCATTCAGTTTAGTTTTCCCTGCCTAGCTAAGTTCTGCCCTGCTATAGTTCCAAAGCAGTCCTTTATTAACCAATGGTATTCACAGCATACAGAGGGGAATCCCACATCATGAACTGACTATGGCTGCAAACAAATTGCTTTGATTTTCCTCTTTGTAAGATCCTGTTTTGCTCACATTCTAGAAGCACCCTGTGTTTCTTTTCTGTAGGGAAAAGTAATCAAATGTTTCATGTGAAACTGAAATATTAATAATAACAGAGAGAAATGAGAATGCTACTGTCTGTAGTAAGATTGGGTCTCTTCCCAAATCCTCATTTAAATGACTCCTATCTTTAAAGGAATTCAGAAATTAGAAAACAAAGTAAATATTGTTCTTTCTTTGATTTTTGGTTTCGGGCAAGGACCAGAAGTACCCATGTGTTCCCTGAATGCACCACACAAGGGCTCATACATATATGTATTTGTTTTTTTTCCATGCTAGGAACCCTGGTGATTCAAAGACAAGTTACCCAACCTCTGATGTATTCATTTAAAATATTTCTTCTAAAATCAAGTTGTATGGGTACTCTGACCACCCTCTAAACACTAGAGCTTGTGTTGTAAGACAGTCAGTGAAGATTTACAATCCCTTCATTCAGTGCAACGAGGCTGGATGTCTTCAGGAAGTCCTCATCAGAGAATGATGTGGGAAATCATTCTGCCAATAGTTTTGGGGTGCCAGCCTTAGGGCAGGGCTTCTGTGTGCAGATGTATAACAAAGAGGAGGGGGCTCGCTCGCTCTCTTTTATGGTGTTCAGAGATGGAATCACTGCATCCATTGACCCCAGGACAGAATGAAAGACCACAGCAGCTCTCTATCTCCCTGTTATTCATAAATGTTCCCTAATAAATCTTTATTACCCTTTTATTTGGGATCTTGTGGATTCACTTAATGTCACCTACAAGAAATCAGACCCAACAGCTTCCAATTATCTTCATCAGCTCACCGCCATGACTCCAATTACTGATGACTGACATGACTGTCAGGACCAGGACTCCTGACAATGATGAATTCTAGTTCTTCAATACCTTTGCCTCTGTTCTAAACAACCAAAGTGCTTGCACGGCTCACCAGCTCTGACATTCAGCACAAGGTGTATGTGTCAGTCAGAGTGGTGAATACCAAAGAAGAAAATAGCCTTAGTTTGAGTCAGAGCTTCTATTAGAAAAGAGAAGTAATTATCAGAAAAAAAAATAAACTGTAAATGAAGAGAAATCTTGAGGGCAGGAAACGTTTTAGACCAGGGATCTGAAGTTAATGGGGAAACATTCTTTTCCATGTTGTATCATTTCCTAAAATTCACGAATGTCTTTTTAACAATGATGAGTTATCATTTAGTTGTGAAATACATCCTTTTAAAACTGTACCTGTGGCCCTTGTCAAAGAGCCACTCATATAAATAATTAATTATTGTGCTGCCAAGTTATTGAACAAGAAAAGCCATTTTACTGCCAACAGTGATTAAACACTGGACCCTCCCTGGACCTGTTGCTGTTAGAAGACTTTGGGGGACTGGCAAAGCTTAGAATGTTCTGTTGACAGTTGGTTTGCTATTAGTAATTAGAAACCACGAGAGAAAAGCAATGCCTAATAAAACAGTCATGCAGTCGGCTTGGGCACCCCGCTCTTGTGTCCAGTGTTAGCACCGCAGCCCTACAGGATCGGCTGCTTTATAGAGGCTGGAGAGGAAGTACAAGGGGTAACAACAGAGTGCTGGAAACGACGCAGCTGTGAACTGGTATGAGCAGAACCGCCACAGATGCGGTGTGCTTCAGAGTCCAGGAACCCTCCCTCCTGCACTGTGGAATGCGTATGGCATGCTTAAGATGTCCTAGCATCTTCACCATCACGGACAGTTTTCCTTTCTTCTACCAATCCAGTGTTCAGAGAACTGCATGGAACAGGTTACATCTGAACAGTAGCAAAGAAAGATTTGTTAGCTTGGCACCCCCAACTCACAAGTTACTATATATCTGTGTGTGCAATTGTTTTGTTGACTTCACACTTTCCCACCTCTTTCAAAATTAGGGAAAGAAAATAACAGAAAGGACATCATGACATAGTCATATTTTCTCTTTTTTTTTCTTTGTGGTTTTTTGAGACTTTTTTTTTGGTAGCTTTGGAGCCTGTCCTGGAACTAGCTCTTGTAGACCAGGCTGGCCTCGAATTCACAGAGATCTGCCTGTCTCTGCCTCCCAAGTGCTGGAATTAAAGGCGCGCACCACCACCTGGCAACGCAGTCATATTTTCAACTGAAGCTATGTGATCGCACGCTTGCTACCTTGAAGCCAATAACTGACATCAGTCGCCATTTTTTGGCTTTTGTTACCTGTCACCTACTGAAATCTTCCCTGAGTAACCAGGCATTTCTCTCTCACTGAGGTACTATGAACAGTACTACCTGATGAGCAAAGTCTCTAAAAGAAAGACAGGAATGTGATGGCGTTAGGGCAGAAACATGAGGACCCAAGTAGACAGTATTTGAAAATAAGAGACAAGCAATGTCAGGGATGATCTGTCTCAACACATCAGGCAGCATATCCTATGAATGACAGAAAAACATCTGTCCTGATTTATAAGCACGCAAAACTATCTTCAGATAAGATTATCCCCCCCATCCTATCCCGTTCTCTCTTTACTTTCTCTGGACAGTATTAGATCTGTAGCCCAGGCTAGTCTCCAACTTGTGGTCTTCCTGCTCTGCATCTCTGAAGTGCTATGTCCCACCGAGCCAAATGTGAATGAGATGAGATCCCATAGGCATAGTGCCCTTTGGTGGACTGTGGTGGGCGTGTTCTATTGATGCTGTTGCTACTGTGAGAACATGGCCTCTCGCCTCCTCCCTTTCTGAAATGTCCACTCCAATCTATTCTGATGAGCACATAATCATCACCCCAGGTCTTTCCAAAGTTAACTTAGACTATTGGCATCCGAAAACCTCAAGACTGCCTCCTGCCAAACGTCAGAGCGCTTGTGCACACCGTGGGTGGCATGTGTGCTCTTTATTAAATAGCTTCCATTTAGCAGGCAATGAGATGGAAAACTCTCTTCCCTACTGAAGTGCCTTCCCAGCAGACACTCTTCACAGGAGAGGGGGCGACAGGGTGTCTGAAGGAAGTCTTCACACAGTGCTCAGTCTGAAACAAGTTCAGAAAAGCTGCACAGCGAAGCTTCCATATTGAAAAGCTAAAGTGAGAACCATTATCCTTCATAAACCAATATCATGCGCAAGGCTCTATTAGTCCTGACTTTCTTCAGCATGGTGACAAATGCCTCCCTGGAATTTTCAGGGAATGTTTGAGGTCTCAGCTCTGGGGCTGGTACTTTGTCATTCACTGTAGAAGACTGGGAAAGACAGCACTGACCATGAATAAAATATTAGGAGTCATGCAATAAAGTCGCTAGGCGTTGCTCTTAGAAATACAACCCCCAGTGTGAAGACGATGCAGCATAAAAGAAAAAGAACCACAAAGACAAGTGGCACAACCTGCCACTGACAACAGAACACATGGATGTGGGCTGTGTGGTAGTATGACTTGCCACATTTCACGGGCAAGGCTCTGGATTTGATCTCTAGTACCACACGGAAAGAAGCAAAGACTCTTGTGAAATCTCTCCAAATGAATAATGTTACTACCTAGCAGGAAGCAGTGTATTCACTGAAGTAAGATCTTTGTCTTAATTTATTAAACAAAAACATAAACAAAATGTAAGAATTACCCATACAAGCACTTACTACACGTAGGGCCTTGGGAAAAACAAGCAACAAACAAAAATTCACAAATTAAGCAAGGATATGAAGAAGCATGCGTGTTCATGGTTATACTATTTCAGTTTCCCCTATGAAACCAAAGGAAAGGCAACTAAGTTCATTGACCTCACGTTAGTCATTCAGTATTTCCTCAGCAATGCAGCTGGAACAATGCTTCCGTAGAGGAACAAGATGGCCCTCAAATGCCTCTCGGGAGATCCCAGCTGACCCGGATACTTCTCTGATGGCCTCCATTCTTGGAAAATACTTTCTTTTCACTATTTCAATTGCTATTTTAATAGACTATTGTATATCTTAGAGCTGGGATGTGTTTTTCAGGAGAGAGCTCAATTCAACCAGTTATTATGGAAACCTGCTACATCCCAGGCACTGTTCACAGCCCTGAGGCAGACTCAGAACACAAGTCTTGCCATGATCAACTTTCTTCTCAAGTCGTCTGCTGGGGACTAGACTTCCAGGGCACTGGGTTCACAGAGCACAGGGAACTTTCTACTCTTTGTGAAGCAGATATTCCTCAGCCATCAGGAGTTCCTCTCAGAGTACACACACCTTCTTGAGACATTATCAACTATATGACAAAAGGGCAATTTAGTCCTTGCTTCAGATTTTAAAAGCAAATATTACACAAACCATACCAAACAAAAACCTTAAAAATAATTAGTTTGGGGACTCAAGTATAGTCAACAGAGATTAAGATACCGTTAACCTCCTTAAGATGAATTGCTTCCCAAGACAATGTGAATAACACAGAAAGAATAGACTCGATGGTACCCACTGAGGTGGGAGGAATGGGACAGGCGGTCTACACTACACTACAGCCCTTTCTCTGTTCCTAAACAGGGCCAGGAGACTGCTGGAAAGTCTGAAGAAACCCAGCTCTTCTGTAATGCAGTCCAAAGAGTTCCCAGCCTGAGTTAGGAATGAAGGGATCTCACATGCAACCTGGTACCTGGCATGGATGCTTTTCTAGTAAGGTGATATTAAAATGCTGTTTCCTGTTGAAAGATCTGGGACAACCTTCAGACTTCAGCCAGTGATGTCATCAGTGACAGCAGCTGCATCTTCAGAGATTAGTCTTCCCTTCATACAAAGCATCGTCAGAAGGCACACTAATACGGCTTTGAACACATAATTTAAAATAATTAGTTATGCCTGGCAAAAGTCTTTACAGAAATGCTGGAAGAGAAAAGGTATTTCCTTAATATTACTTTTAAAGACATCAATTCAAACCTAATTCTTTCATTAAAATTAATATTGAAATACATTAGGAATAGATGAAAGTGTCTTTTTTCACTATCAATATTTACCATTATCTAAGAAATGTCTCTTAATTAGGTAAGGTAAAGGAAAGTTACAAATATTTAAAATAAGGTATTATTATAATTATTTGCATATTATTTGATTATCTGGCTAAATAAACAAGAGTAGCAACATTTATTATCACAACACTGACTAAACAGACTTTATATATTCTAGTAATCAATAGTATTTTAATAAACAGCATATAACATAATACATGATATAATGCAGTAAAATAATTTAGCAACATTGATTCAAAATATGGAAAACCGAATTTACCAATAATTGTGAAGATTATTAAAAAAGCGCTAATTTTCTACTAAATAATATGACTTGGCTAAATTGATTTGCTAAGCCTGAAGGGTAAATATTTTTAAAAACTAGAGCAGATGGAATGGTAATTGATTTTGTACAAATAAATCTTCTAGATGGTAGAAGACATGCTGGCTAACAGGGAAAGCGAGTGATGCTTAGCAGCTGCCAGCACTCAACTAAACTGTAGAAAGGCCTTACCCCAGAGCAGCCGAACCAGATAAAACCCACAAGCAGTCATTGAGTGCCGGTTTGGACAATGGGCTGCTGGAGCTGTGGGGAGGGCGGAGTTACACACACTCCTCTACTGGTGTGAAATAGATCGGCCCAGCTTGTGGGGAGGCATTTTGTTAATATCTGATGAAACTGAAAGACATGCCTCCTTTCATTCAGAGATTCAGCTTCTCTAGTTTGTCCTAAAGAAAATACCTGCACATATTCACATGGTATACATTTAAGGAAGTTTCTTCTTGCTTGGAGTGAAAAGAGTAACACAACACTAAAAATAAAAACCTATCAAAAGGAGAACAATTGATTCATGTATTCACAATGAGACCACCTATTAGTGCACATTAAACACAATGGTACATAATCCTGATCTGGAAAGGTGTGTCTGATAAAGAGTCAGGGGTAAAAGAAGACAAAAGCACAGAAGAGCAAAAATCAAGTCATGGAAAACTTTGGAAGGAAATTATTTTCAAATAGGAACACTCCTCCGTGTGTAAACCTGTAACCAACCTTCTCACATCCAGATTGTGAGTTAAAGTCTTCTTCCATATGTTTTCCGACATTTCTACAATGAGTCCATACACATGTGCATATGCTTCAACATGAACTGAAAATGAAGGTTAAAACAACATCTCTCCTCATATCAGAGAAACTCTAAGATGAGCTGGAGAGCACAATTTTCGGTATAAAGAAAAGGTTCCCCAGAAACTCAGATGTTCATAATCATGTTGCTAGGTCTGGAGCAACTGAACCTCTTTCCCAGACAGTCATGTTTCTAGGTAGGAATCCATGCTGCTGAATTTGAAAAGGATGGAGATAATGAGAATCACCCTGTCTAGAGCCTGGGTGCTCTGCCCAACAGCTATGAACACCCTTCCACAGGTAGCTAGAGCTCAGAAGGGCTCACTTGAGAAACACAATGCTTGTTTTCCTACTTAAAAAGCCAGGTTTTGAACATTCAGTAGAAACTGGTGCAGCCACTGAAGATCTGACGGTGTGTTCTAAAGCTAAATAGAATTATGCCCAGAGTGCCCCACCCACATCCCCAGCCTCTGCGCCTGGATTACCCAATGGAAATGAGTACTTGCGTATATGAGGAAGTAAACACAGTGTTGTATGGGAGTTTATAACAATCAAGAACAGGAAACAACCTAGAAGCCCATCAAAACAGAATTGTGTCATACTGCACAGCAATTAATATAAAGGACCAAACTATACAAAATCAAGTCAGAGATATAAGTCTGAGTGAAAGAAATCAGTCATAAAAACATCACTAGCTATTTTGTTTGTATTAAACATGAAGACATACTGAAAGTCAGAATCATTATTGGTTTAGGAATGGAACAATAGCCTTAGGTGGCCTGCTAAACATTTTGTAATGATTTGAGTGCAGTTATATGGAGATACACACATGAAAAAATTGGCTGAGTCTCATGCATGGATTTTTTAACATTTTACTTTTTCCTTAATTATGAAGTTATTTTAGAAGTAACTAAAAATAACAAGCCAGTCTTTCCAGGAAGAAAAGAATGAGGTCAACTCAGCAAGTTGAAGTGGCTCTGTGGTGAGGACTGAACACACAACACACTCCCAGGCAATGAGAAGCAGACCATGTCACCTGCACACACTTAATTATTACAACTGCCCAGCAGTCATTTATAGAAATGGCCCATAAATATTGAAAAGCACTCCCTGGGAACATTTCCAAAGGGCTTTTAATACCTTCCAGTTGAGGTACAAGAGTGTGACATCTCCAAGACCACGATCTTGACATTGAACTAATTGAAAAGTCCTGTGAAAGATGAATCTTAACAAGAAATCTGTCATTGCTTGGTCCCTTTTCTTGCTCTACATTCCTTTATTTTAGACACATCATTTCCATTCTGCCAAAATTAGTCACTTGGCATGGAGCACTTACCCAGTGCTTCTCAATCTGTCTGCCATCCTCATGACTCTGACCTCCTCCACCTGGGGCTCTTCGGCTTTGTTTCTACTGTTAGAACCATCTCAAACTTCATCTGTGAAGGAGAATGGAGGGGAATGTGCAATGTCTCAGGGTAAGAATGAGGCATGTTGAAGGGAGGGGGAGCAGGGTATGGGTTAACCAAAACTAAGAAACTATAAAAAGTTTGCAAGCTAATTCTCTGTCTCTGTCTCTTCCTCTCCCTCCTTCCTTCCCTCCCTCCCCATCCCCCCCCACATACACTCACACACCAGTGCTAAAGGAGTTTAAGCAGAGGTAACTTGGCTGAGGTTATTAGATAAAAATCTCAGTGCTGGGTGTGAGATACCTGCCTGTCATTCACTGATCAAGAAAGCTCCAGAGACGACCGAAACAACAGCTCTTGCCATTGCTCTTGCTGCTCTTGGTTACCTACCGGTGCTAGATGCTAAGACACCAGCTTCTGGAGTTACCACGCTTTGATGGGAAGACATAGAAACCTGGCTGGAACTGACCTGGGAATTCCTTCTGCACTAGGTAGCTTTCGTATGTCTGGACAGTGCTATGGAGGCCATTGTGGAAGAAATTTATTCATAAACTTTCCTAGTGGTCACTACCTGCTATAATACTGACCTGCCAGGCAACCGACTGGTAAATAATGTGTGATTGTTATGGAGGTCACCAAGTGCTTTGACTTTACATCTGAGTGCTGTTCCACAGGAGAGAATCCATGCCTGGCACAGCGAACCTTGTTAAAATTCAATGGCTGGGGAGTCCATAGATCTTGAAGAGAACCTAATACTACTTTGGTATCACATGGACATTTTGTCAAACTGGTTCCTAAATATTTGTATTTACACTCAACCTCGGTCAGAGAAGGTTCTTTTTGCAGCAGTCAATAGTCAACATAGAGACTCTTAACTGGCCAAAGTGCCTAGAGTAAGTGATTACAGAGTGTTGTGAAATGCTCTCTTCTGGATAGGACGTAACCTTGTACCGAACCCACAGCAGCTACGGTTATCTGCACAATTACCAAGGTCAATCTGTCCAAAATTCCAGCACAAATGTAGGCGAGAGACTTGGTGACTGAAGGCTGCTTGAGATTGCGCATGTTTTGGGGGGAAGCTCTGATTGAATTCAGTGAGGCTTAAATAAAAAATAAGGATGATGACATCAATGTAGAAGGAAAATGTATTGCGGAAATCCCAGGGTAATGGGGGGTGGTAAATATGATCAAGATACATTGTACATGCATAGAGTCACCAAAGCACAAAAGAAGTCTCAAAATGTAAAGCTCTCATAGTTTTGAGACATCGTAATTCTTTCATTTTACCCTTTCTCTACTGAGATGTTTGGCTTTATACTGGTTCTGGGTCCTGAACTCAGGTCCTACCACTTTCACTGCAAGTGCTTTCCTCACTAAACCACCCCTACAGCCCTGGCTTATTTATTTCTAATACTGCCCTGGTAGCCCCATGGTTCCATCCTACGAGTAATGGGAAGGACATGAATGAGTGGTTAACGAGGTTTGCGATGATTTTGTCTGATTTCTCGTTGGTACGTGTGCATTCAATGCCGAATCCTTTCTGAGATGCTGACCCCCCCCCATAGGACTTTTTGCGCAGATTATGGCTCTCCTAATGAGATGCTTCTCAGTGTCTGTTTCCTTCCATTTCCACGTAGCATTTGTGGCTTGGAGTGGGACAGTAGAAGCAACACTAGTAGGACTTGGTGTTGAAGAGTGGAGTGGTTCTGGAATTGCTGTGTGTCATTTGCTTCTTTAGGTGTCTCTCATGACTTGATCTGTCTGCAAGCTTGCTTGAGGCATGGCCTATGTCCTGTCTTCTGTACCGTATTCAGTTTTACGGCTGAGAGGTTTTGGCTAAGGTTTTAAGTGAGCTCTGATAGCCTCAGCTGCTCCTTGTTCTTGTTGGTCTTATATATGCCTCTGATGTCATTCAGGCCTAGACTCAGAGGTTCTTCCTGGAATCTCTGCCTCCCTCCCATCTCAGCAGGCTCCACACAGTGTCACTTGACTTCACTTATCCTCTTTATTGTAACCCTCCACGGATGGAGAAAGATTTTAAAATCTAAACTCAAACCCCAAAGCAGTGGTCCTTCTCTTCGGTTTGTAACCAAAAGACCTAAAACGTGGGATAATGAGCTCAGAATCTAGACTTAGACTCCCTGAGGTTGGAGTGTAAAGCAACGATGTGTATTTTATAAGTTTTCTTGGTCCAGCTGATGCCCCTCCTGAAGCTGCTGTCAGCCGTTGATGTACAGCGGCACCAGACAGAGCCTGGTTTGGGAGAAATGAAAATTCACTGCTTCAGTTTTACTCTAATATGCCCTATATGGATGATTAGAACTGTATGACATCATTGTGCTCTGGATTCCCTAAAAACTACAGGGTTTTCAATCACACAGTCATTTTAGTAGATGCAGAAAAGGCCTTTGACGAAGTCCAACATACTGTTGTGATAAAAGTCCAAAATAAACTAGAAATTGAAGAAGTGTGCCACATTAAAGACTATATACAGTAAACCCATAGCCAGTATTACAATAAATTGGGGTGTGTGTGACAAAATATTACTGTTAAAATCAGGAATGAAACAAGGTCGTTCACTCTCTCAACTCTTCACCAATATTGTGCTTAAGTCTTAGCTAGAGCAATAAGACATGGAAATGAAACAAAAGATATGCAAAAAGGAAAAGAAACAAAATTATCGCTACTTGAGGATGGTATGATTCTACACCCAAGAGGCTCTGAAGACCCCACTAGGGAACACTTAGAACAGTTGGATGTTGTCAGGACAGTGGTAGGGTACAAATCAACATGCAAAAATCCCTTCACACCAATAATAAAGATACTGAGAAAGACACTGGGAAAAATAAAATAAAACATAGCATTCGTAATAACTTAAATGAAACCCTAAGCATATACCTAGCCAAGGAAGCAGAAGACCTCTAGTAAAAATTGTAAAACGCCGAGAAAAGAAATTACAGATGGTCCAAGAGGATGTGAAGACTTTCTGCATTAATGAATAGAATCGATATTATGAAAATCGTTATATTACCAGACACAAGCTAAATGCAGTCTTCCATTTAAATTCTAATTTCATTATTCACAGACCTAGAGAAATAATTCTGAAATACAGATAGAAGGGCAAAAGGCTACAAATAGCCAAATCAGTCTTGAGCAGAAGCAGCTGTGCTGGGGCAATCAGCGTCTCTGACTTCAAGCTATACTACAGAGCCGCAATAATGAAACGAGCACGACGCTAGTACAGAAACAGACATGTGGACCAATGAAATAGAATAGAAGAATAAGAAAGAAACATGCACAGCAGTAGACACGCCATTCTGACAAAGATCGTAAATACACATCGAAGAAAGAACAGCATCTTCAGCAAATGATGTTTGGAAACAGGGGGCCAACATACAGAGAGATGAAATGGGGTTACTCTCTCCTAGCCCATCCAAAACCAAATTCAAAGTGGATCCAAGACCTTAATTTTAGACCTGAAACTCTTAGAGGGAAATACTTTAAGATACAGACCAAGGACATTCTGTAAAAGACTCCCAAGACTTGGGAGATCAGACCACAAACTTCCAAACGGAACTGCATGAAGTTAAAAAGCTTTGCAGAGCAAAGGGAATAGCTGCCTCAAGAGAAAGCCTTCGGAATGGGGGAAAATTCTTGGTAACTGTTCACTTGGTAACTGCAAGAGGAGTAATATGAAGAATGTATAAAACACATAACAAAATAAACAGGAAAGAGTCCAGCTCGCTCAATTAATAAAACTCAGGTATTGATGAAAATAGGATGTGAAAGTAGGAGTGGGAGGCAAAGGAAAGAAGAAAAAGTCTAGTAAGTGTGGGGGTTCGAAAAGGGCTAAGACAGAGGGCTGGAATAAATCGGATCAGCATTAGAAGCGTAAGAAATTGTAAAAGAATGAATACAAATATTTAAAAAATAGGCCGGTGTTCTCAAAGCTCGAAGTTCAAATACCCAATCAACATGTGAAAAAAGGTCTAACATTCTTAACCATCAAGGATTGCACATTAAACTTATAATGACATTCCATTTCACCCCACGCAGATGGAATCATTAAAATATAAATACCAAATGCTGGCCAGAGCGCGCTTAGCTGCATGACCAAAGCAGCTGAAAGAGTGAAGGGTTTCTTTTGGCTGCAGTATGAGGTGCAGTCCATCGAGGCAGGAAAGGCGTGAAGGCCCAAGCTTGAGCACCTGCAGTCAGGAAGCAGAGAGATGCAAATCTATGCTCACCTGGCTTCCTCTTTCTTATGTAGGCTGGGGACCAAGCCCCGAAAATGATGCCACCCACTTTTAGGCTATATAGTCCCAGCTCAAACTAACCGAATCAAGATAGTTTCTCACAAATATCCCCAGTGGCCTGTCTCCTAGGTGACTCTAATCAGTATTAGCTGTCACAGTGGGAATGTGAACTTATACAGCCTCTACAAAAACCAATACAGTGTAGAGGCTGTTAGCCTAAAAAATGAAACTATCAGATGACCCAGCTGTACTACTTCTCAGTATATACCTGAAGGACAACGCTTTGTACACACTTATATTTATTGTTACATTATTCATAGCAGCCAAGTTGTAAAATCAGCCTAGATGCCCATGAACCAATGTATAGATTTTAAGGAGTCAATGTATAAAAAGTTAATGTATACATGTATACAATGTATAAACAATAGAATTTTATTCAACCACAGGGAAGAATGAAATTGTGTCATTTTCAGTAAAATGGATAGAACTGGGGGAACATTGAGTTAAGCTAAATAAGGCAGACTCATAAAGTCAAATATCAGCTGTCTTCTCTTACGTGGGTTCCATATTTTATGTACATACACACACACACACACACACACACACACACACACACACACCATGAAAATTGAAGTCAATCCGGGTCACTTCGGACTAGCAGGCACGGGGAGGGAAGTGAAAGGGGTAGCTGCGGTGGGTTGACTTGCTCAAAGAACGTGACACTGGGGTGGAAAAACGTGTCTGTGAAGCCTGTAACTACATACAATAAATTTACACAAAGAATCCATTCCCAAATGGCCTCTTCTAGATGCTTCCTTCGTATAACAACCAATCCGCTCCTCTTTGGGCTTCTTGTGTTTCCCACCCTCCACCCTGCTGCCTCGCATCCTTGGATTCCTTTGTAACTTTTTGCAAATGGAATATTGGATTTGGGTTTCACACCTCTTGCAGGCACTAGTCGCTCACCCCGCACAACAAGCCAAGTAACCCAGCTGCTACAAGGAGGCAAGAAAGAAGCCCCGAGTCTAGAAATATTCAGACATTCAGAGTGTTTTCTCACTCCAAAGAGAGTCTGAATTGGAAGAAAATTGTCTTTCTGAAAGATATTTTGATCTAAAAGTTAACTCTTTCTTTCTGAAGCTATGGTTTTCTCCTTGGACGCAGCAATCTCCTGTCTCTGTTCCCAGCCCCTTCATCCAGGGCAGCAGGCAACTGGAGAGCTCTGGTTACAGCTGTGGAATTTCTCATACAGCATCATTAATATTTTTGCTAAATGGTTCCTGTCATGGGAAATGTTCAGCGAAGACCCCATTCTATTTCTTTCTCAGAAAAATTGCTCATCAAATGGCTTCAATTATAATGCCTGCAGTTATTATAAAGTACTGAACCAGTCTATCCTTGTTGCTAAAATACTATTTCAATTACTTAATTAAGCATTAGGAAACAGAAATCCCTATATACTGTAATCATTTTCAAATATTCACTTTCCTGCCAATAGCTATAGTTTGTCAGGGTGTGGAGACAAAGCGAGTTGGCAAGATGACGGAAAACCTGTAATTGGCAGCACAGAACATTTTTCCGCTGCCAATTTCAGGGGCAGGTGCCTGGGATTTGATAAGATATGAGAAGAGAATGTGTTGCTATGATTCAGAACTTTATTGAAAGCCACTTCCTGCTATTTTAACGCTCCAGGCCCAAGTCTATTCTGGCAAAGTTTATCAGATAGTGTTGCTGTCTCAGTGGGGCCTCCACCATGCTGCATCCTTCCTGACTGGGAGAAGACATGTGATGTGCTAACAGGTGTCAGGTCTAGGCATCAATTTATGTGCAATATAATGGAGCCATTTGTGCTTTTATATAATCTGTGCACTTCCTTGATGGTGGAGTTTGCTGGGGCCAGTTTTATCTAATATATTGAATTTTGCTGATTTTTTAAAAATTGTCTTTAAGGATAGATCGTTCTTCAGCTATGCGAAAAGTATGATGATTGGGGTGTTTCTCACATCTATCATCCCACAATAGTGCTGATAGACATTTTCTAGCCTCTGTTTACTTTTGAGTTTGTTTATTAGCATTCATTTCTGCCAGTATGAATATGAAGAAACTAGTTGCACTAAGAAAGACAGATTTGGAGTGGGAGAGATAGCTAAGTGGTTAAGAGTGCTTGCTGCTTCTTGCAGTGGACTCCAGCTTGATTCTCAAGCACATATTGGGCGGCTCATGGCCACTTGTAACCCCAGCACCAGTTGATGTGCTATCTTCCTCAGAACTCTGAGGGTACTGAGCTCACACCGTGCCTCTCTCCACAGAAAGACATATCATCAAAAGTAACACAGATCTTTAAAGCAAAGCTAGTCAAGTGCAGCTTCACTCTTATTGGCTGTGTGGACTGTGCCAATGGAACAGACCCCTGCTTTTCCTGTGGCCATTCTGCCCTTCCCTTTCTATCCAGCCTACTTTAAAACAAAATTTCAAATCCATCCTCGTAGGAAAGTATCCTTATTGTAACAAACAAGAGCTGTTCAAAAGAGAAAGATGTCGTTTTCAAAGGCACCTATGTTGAGTGATTGTCTCTGGTTTTAAATCAGTGTAATGGAATAGACAGGACATTGGGCCAGAGATGATACAACTGATGCTCCTCCCTAGCTCACACACAGACATTGTGCCTCTTAGGGCCAGTTGCTTCTTTCTGGATAGCTTCTGTAAAATACGAGCTAGGAACAGAAGATAGCTTCTTTCCTCTAGGGTGAAGATGGAACACCACAAGATGTAGTAATGAGGGGCTCGGGCTGCGTTCCCGGCGCCGGGCCCCTTGTTCTGTCTCACCCGGCTCCCGGTGCGTACCCGAAATAATTACACGGAAACTGTATTCATTGAAATACTGCCTGGCCCATTAGCTCTAGCCTCTTATTGGCTAACTCTCACATATTTGTTTAACCCATTTCTAATAATCTGTGTGTCACCACGAGTCGTGGCTTACCGGCATGAGTCTAACCAGTGTCCATCTTGTGCTGGAGAAGCATGGGGTCTGCTACACTGCCTTCTCTCTCACAGCATTCTGTCCTGTCTACTCCGCCCACCTAAGGGCTGCCCTATCAAAAGGCCAAGGCAGTTTTCTTTATTCATTAATGGTAATCACAGCACACAGAGGGGACTCCCAAATCATCCCTGAGGACACTCCTACACCAACAAGATTTATGCTATGGGTCTGTATGAGCCTTTGGCTTGCTCCCTCTAAGCTACTCAGTATCAGGCTAACATACTCCAGCAAAAATGAGCATGGAGCAGCCCAAAACACTATGGTACACATGCATAGGAGTGTGCACGCTTGTATGACCCAGGGATGGATTGATACGTGGCATTAAGACTTACATAGTGTGTGCTTTCTGGGATCTCCACTAAACACCCCCCCGTGGGCCCCCACAGAAACCCAGTGTGTTTTGGATAGCTTAAAGAAACCCCCAGCTAAAGGAATACAGGAGTGCGGTTCTGGGAGTCTCCAGCAGAGAACTCCTGTAAATCTCATAGTCAGACTGTTCTCTTTTCTTTCCAGGAAATAAGATCAGGAGAGCTCCCAGAGCAGGCGCTGTGCCTCATGCTATATGGGTAACAGCCATCAGCATTCAGCTTATATTGGATCATAAGTCGGCGTGTCTTCAGGTGCATCACAGCCTACAGGATGGTAAAAGGAAAGAGGATCCACATCTAAAGAGGGTTTTGTTGCAAATGTTGGTGCTAGCGCCCTTAGTCCCCCTTGTTGAAGAAGAGTCTGTGGTGTCTCCATGCCTGGGTTTGCTTCTACTCTAGTGAGACCCATCTCCCAGTGTATTAACTTGTCATCTGCAGCCGAGAAGAGCTTCTAAAACAAGACTCTTGTGAAGCTTCAGTGGTGCCTATAATTACCCCAACCTAGTCGAATCTAATTTTAATACCTCCACATAACATTGCAAGAAAGGAGCCGCAATACAAAGCAGCCTTTGATGAAGATGAAAAGAACCTGTATGTGCTTGGCGCCTGGTGTTTCCCACCTCTCTTTATCAGAGCAGACACATCAGCTTTTAAATGGCCTGTGATTAAGAAGCATTTGTTCCAGGGCCACAGAGACTAAAATAAGGTGAACACACATTAACAGACCGGGGATGACAGCAGAAGGAAGTGTCAGTGGTTTAAAGGCCCATTGTAAGTGATTCCAAAGGCAAGGAAATGCCATTGGTAAACATGTATGGAGGACCAGGGGCAATTTTATGGACATAATTATTTTCATCACCACATGTGTGGTTCCTTAGATAATCACATAAGACTGGTAACTGGAGAGAAAATGTTACCTGGGGTTGATGGGTAGAAGAAAGCTTGAAACTCTATGCTCTATGAACTGAGTAGCTTAGTCTCAAGATCATAACAAATGTTGGATCTACTGCATTTAAGTTGGGGAGACAGTTCAAACAGATGGCACCAGAGCCGAATTCTCTTTGTGCTTTCCTTTGCTTTCGGTATCTCGATTAGGAATAATAGGAGGAGGGACATATTGGGAGCTTATAATACAACAGGGCGAAGTTCCAGGCAGTTAGTGGTTTGAACTTGACCGCCATTACCATGAGGTGAGAAGCATTCTGAGATTACATGACATTTCATCACAGCTCCTGGTCCCCTTTGTCATAGGGCATTGGGGAAGAATCTTTTCAGGTGTGTGACTTTTGTTTACGGTGCATTTGTTTAACTCTGGGAAACTGTGTTACTGTGCCTGTCTAAAATGCCTGATGATGCTAATAAAGAGATGAATGGCCCATAGTGAGGCAGCAGCAAGGATAGGTAGGGCTGGCAGGCAGAGAGGATAAATAGAAGGAGAAAACAAGGAAGAAGATAAGCAAGAAAACAAGAGAAGAACCTCAGGGGTCAGCCACCCAGCTACACAGCCAGCCATGGATTAAGGGTGAAAGCAATATATATATATATAAATAGGAAAGCTAAAAACCCAGAGGGAAAAGGTAGTCTGGATAATATAAGTTAATAAAAGTGGGTAAAGAACAAGCCAGTCTAAGGTTGGGCATTCATAAGAATAAGCCTCTGTATGTGATTTATTTGGGAGCTGGGTGGCGACCCCTCCAAAAAAAGCCAAAATAGCAAAACATCACAACAACAGGACTCCATGTTCCCTTGATCCTTTGTGGATACAGCAGGATCTCTCTTGTCCAAGAAACATGTTTTTTTCTGCTTGCCCTTCACAGCCGTCTACTGCTTGATGCTGAACTACATGACTGAAGTTAGAGCTAAGGTTTTGTTAATCATTGTATCTTCACGACATGTAGATCACCACTCCCTCTTCACATATTATGGAATAGGGGGCCTAAATAAATAATAAATAAACATAGAATTTTTGCTGTCAAGGAATAGTTCATGGTATATTCTGAACATTTAGAGGTTCAATGGGAGAAATTCAGGGACCAAGAAGTAGTTAAAATCTTAATCTTAATGTATAACTAATGATACATTGATCTTAGTGTATAAAAGTGGTATTGCATATGTTATAAGTAGAAACATAAATTAAAACAAAATATCAAAAGGCAAACATCTATGGGCAGGGAAATGATGGTATTTACTAATTTTCTATTTCTTAAGACAAACATATAAAATGGCAGCCACTATCAGCTATTAGGAAAACACTGACTTGATAATAATCATGTTATTTTGACTGAAAACTTAATAATGCTGAGAGCAATCAGAGGGGAAAAACCCTCTGAAATGCAGCCCACGTTTCATAGGAATCACTGAGGGGATTTCATCTGTCTTCTGGAAGAATCCCATTTCCACTCATCAGAATTGAAGCATAGTATTACCAGGCATCTTGTTTCTCAGTTCCTTTCTCCGAAAATGTTTAATCCATCAAATTGTTCTCAAGATGAAGTGTGTGAGCATCAGAATTATTTGGTAATCTACTCCACGAGTCTTGCTCAACCAAGCCAGGGGCCAAGGAAGGAAGCCTTTGTTGGAGTGTCTACTTTTAGCATCTTTCCCCAAGAGGCACTGAAAATTGGCACCATATGCTGGATCTGTTCTATAAAAGCTTCCTTTAAATGCCTCATGCCAAGGTCCTGACTGATCAAACACTCTCTGCCCTTTCAACACTTTGTGACAGTGAAGAAAACTTTTTGAACCCATGTGGGCGGCCACCGGCCTGGAGCTCCTCAAGGGTCAGTGAAAGCCAGTGTAGCCACATTTGGCCGCAGGTGCGAAACCTGTGGAAATGAGAAGAATGTTTTCTGTCTCATTACTGTAGTTAGACATTTGCCGTCTGTATTTTAGCTCCAGGGTTGATGGCATGCTTAGTTAGGTCACACATGGCTTAACCGGTTTATTTAATGGACTGGTATGTTTAACGGTCGGTTCAGTGACCAGTAAAGAAAAAAACTAAGCCAACATAGAGGTGCGTTTTGACATAGACAATTTTCTGTCTGATAAGACTAGTCAGCTCTACTAACAGCCCATAGATTAAAGCATCATTCCCAGGGGACTGAAAAATAAGAGCTTACCCAACTTGACCCTTTGTTGTCTGAAATGGACTTCTTATATTTATATAATGTTTATATTACTTAATTATACTCCAATTTTATATATCTGTTCTACTTGATCATAAGTTGTCACAACTCTCCTCTTTGAAAGAGATGAGGAGCAGAACATCCTATAATGTGTTTTCTATTCAAAATGAAAACTCTCATCTGGAATTATCCAGAGATGCTTAACATAGCTGACTGAGCCAGGTGTGGTGCACACCTTTAATTCCAATACTTAGGAGACTGAGGAAGGTAGATCTCTATGAGTTCAAGACCAGTCTGGACTACAGAGCAAGTTCTAGGACAGCTAGGATTGTTACACAGAGAAACCCTTTCTCAAAAAAAAGTTGACTGCTTCTATATGAATTAAAAAATAAGCATAATGTTTTAAAAAGTTATTTTATTCATTTTATAGCTGTAGTGCATCTTCACTGTATACAAAGTAGAGTGTACAAAATAATTAATATGAAAGCAACTCATTTACATTACCTTGAAATTACTACTCTTAGCATGTAGTATAAATATTGTAACTCCCTTATTTTGAAGATATGTAGATAACTAGATAGATGATAGATAGATAGATAGATAGATAGATAGATAGATAGATAGATAGATAGATAGATAGATGATAGATAGTAGACTAATGCAAATTTCATAATTCTATAGTAACATAATCTTACTATTTTGGAACATAGAAAACATACATATTTTAAATAATTTCACATTTATACTTTTAAAAGGTTAGTAATAGCTTATATTAGTCTGTTTCTGTTACTGCATTAAATACTTGAAATCATCAGTATAAGAAGAGCAAATGTTTGAGCCTCACAGTCCACCTTCAGGTCAGCCGTTGTTTGAATTCTCCTGATGACCCATGGAGTCAGTGATGGGTAACTGAGCAAAACCTGTTTCACTCATGTCCAGGATCAAAGAGAAGAGAAGGTATCCCATCATCCCTTCAAGAACATTCCCTCAGTTACCCCAAATCCTTCAGGGAGCACCACACTGGAGACTAAACCTCTACTTCATGACTTGTGGGAGACTCTTAGAACCTGCAGTGGTTTGAAAGAAAGTGGCCTCCAAAGGAAGTAGCACTATTAGGAGCTGTGGCCTTGTTGGAGGAAGTGCATCATTGTGAAGATGGGCTTAGAGGTCTCCTATGCTCAAGCCATGCTCAGTGAGACAGTTCACTTCCTGTTGCCTTTGAATCAAAATGTAGAATTCTCCAACACCGTATCTGTCTGCATGTGGCTACACTCCCAGCTGCCACGATTCCTGATAGTTAACTAAACCTCTGCAAATGTGAGCTGTCCCCTCAACTAAATGTTTCCCTTTATAAGAGTATCCATGGTCATTGTGCCTCTGCACAGCAATAGAAACCTTAACTAAGACAAGACCCAAAGTAAAGGGTTGTTTCATTGTTGGACAGTGACATTACTCAGTGACCCTTACTTTTAGAGATTAAGAAGACATTTTATACTTGTCGTAAATGTTGTGATGACGCACTCATCCCTAAATTCTTAGTGACTCAGTTTACATCTTACAAAGGCCTGACTTATTGCCAGGTTCCACTCAGCATCACTGATGAGAGTGCTAACCTCCCAAGCCCTCCACAACACTTTGTGTTAGAGGTGGTGTTGCATCTTTACCATAACCTCATTTGTGAATTTACTGAGACAGAGTCAATGAAACATGACTGGTGAGGATGAGGTCATTAGAATGGGGTTTATGCAACACTCCTGTTGTCCTTGTAGGAAGGAGTATTTGCACAGGTGTAGACAAAAGGTGCCCAATGACCATAGGGACGCCCATTATCAGGCAGGCCAAAAATGCAGAAATTGCCAGCATAGATCATATGTATGTATAATATTTTTCTGGTCAGTTTCCATTGGAAGTATCGCTTATCAGTTTCCTCCAATATAAGTGAAGTTCTCAGCAATCAAAAATCTCCTTTCAGTGTGTTGGCTGTCCCATATTTTTACACTACAGCTGAGTGAAAAGATCAGGAGGGAGAGATGGGAGCTAGGGAGAAACAGAGAGAAAATTGGTTGCAGATGATTCAGAAAGGGCATACCCATTTTCTCTTTGATCAAGTTGGAGCTCCCTTAGATTGATAATCATTCCTCTGCTTCACAGGAAGGCTGCCTTCCCAGCTGTCCTCAGGTGGGGCTGTTTGTTTCATACAGGGACATTAATAAAGTATGTTGTCCTCTATCCTGGAATAACACAGCCAGCCCAGTTCTTCATTATGAGCTACAGAAGGTTCTTAATACAGGAGGACATTGTTCAATCATGAGTGACATCATTCAGTGTGGCTGTTTCTTGAAGCTTCCCAGACTCCCATGCAAGGGTTGTTATTATTTTGGCATACCATGGTTCTGGCTCCTCTAGGTTTCAGATGGAGAGCTGCCTTCCCTGAATTACATTCAAAATGTTTTCTCCATGTGTATTGAGGCTTCAGAGACCTCCATGGCCTTTCTAAAGATTCAATGGTTTTCTTTGCTGGCCCCTAAAAGAACACTCTGAAAGAAAAAGAAGCAGTATGGATTTCTCCAAACATGAACAGCGTTTGGGTATATTTTTTGTTTGATGAAGTTCAGTCTAGAGGGATGCTAAGGATGTTTTAGTGAAACTCACACCTTAAAATTTTCCATTTTCATAAGCATGTGTATGCCACAGTATCATAAAAGACAATACAGGTCAACTTTATAGAAGTTTATGGGTATCTGGACCATACAATGACCATGCCATTCTACCCACCAAAACCATCATCACTTAGTTCCCTGACAGCTCCGAGTCTGTATGATGCCATGTACAAACTGACTCATGTTGGTTTTCTAAAAGCTCTAAGCAGTAACTCTCAACCTGTGAGTCCTGACCCCTTTTCCAAACTTCTATTTCCATAATTTACTTACATTATGTCTCAGAGCAGTAGCAAAGTTATAATTATGGAGCATCAAAAAAGTAATTTTATGGTTGGGGGTCACCACGACATGAGGGTCTGTATTAAAGGGTCATAGCATTAGAAAGGCTGAGAACCATTGATCTAAGGACACGTGTGAGGTTACTCAAATGACACACCTCTTCTTATAAAAGGACTTATTTTTATTTTTAAGTATGTATATGGATGTGTGTCTAATGGGGGTGTGTGAAGGAGAGTACAGTCGCCCACAGAAAGAGAGTAAGGGATTTTTTCCTGGAGCTGTAGTTACAAGTGATTGTGAGCTGCTGGGTTGGGAGGCTGAGAACTGAACTTGGGTCCTGCATAAGAGCAACATGGGCTCCTAACTCCTGAGCAGCCATCTGACTAGGCATCAGATAATGTATCAGTTAGTGAATACGACAAAGAGAATGTGTGTGTGTGTGTGTGTGTGCGTGCATGTGTGTATATGCCTGTGTGTGAGAGAGAGACTAATTGTATTAGTTACTTTTGCATGAATGAGAACAAAATAGCTAAGGAAGGATTTATCCATGTCACGGTTTCTCAAGGTTCAGAGCTTTGTTGATTTGCTCCACCATCTTGGGCAGCCCACGCTGGCCATGGAGATAAGTAGCAGACAGCCAAAGAGGCTAGTGGGCAGGCACATCCCTCAAAGGCACAACTCCAGAGTCCTCCAACTGGAGCCCACTTCTCAAGTCCCCAGATCGCTCCGCTAGCTGTTGACCAGCCTTTCAAAACCAAGCCTGTGGCAGACCCTTCCTACTCACACCATACCACAGCAGCGGCAGGTGACAGCTGTCTGTGGCCAGGCCTCCAGCCCTGTGAAATTCTGAGGTCTGTGTTTCCACACAGCTCTGCTTGCTCTTTTCATTCTTCTGACCTTCAATCGCTTTGTAATTTGAGGGCCTGTTTAGGAACAGTTCCACTTTAGAGCACGCACTAAAGTACAAACAGCATCAAGGATGTCTAACTCCTTTTCCTCCAAGAACATCTACTCTCCTGCTCCTTAGTCTGATGTAGCTTTCCTGAAAGCCCAGTTCCCGGTGTTCAGGGACAGCCATGGGAAAGGAAGCACCATTCATGGCCAACTAATCCTTCCTGATCTTACAGGAAGAAGACCGGCAGCATCAAGGCTAAGAGACCTTCTCTGGCCTTCATAGTTCTGCTCCTCTGGAAGTGAGAGGCAAGCATTTTTCTCATGAGTCCCTGCCGGTATCATCTTAGACACAAACATATCCCCAATTCACCCAATGCAGGCTGTGGTTCCTTGTTTGTGAGTGGGTGGTCTCTTGATGAAACAGTCACCTTATTGATCCATTTTGAACTGATTTGGCTCAAATTTGCCCCCAAACGCTGAGATCAAAGAAAATCTTTTGTGCCATTATTTGTTGAGATTAGCACTGTCAAAAAAAAAATAATAGCAACCATGGTAAGACCCGCATGAGCTAAACGTTTGTCTTCCAAGTTTTGCATGACCTTAGTAGCAGTGGTCAGTATTGCCACAGCCACAACAGGCATGGTGAAGGACCAGTGTCACAACAGCTCTTCATAAGTGTCCGCACACATTTGGATAGGGAAATGACTCCCAAACCATCACCCGTGGTGGGACAATACCTTAGATTGTTGTTATAAACTTCCATCACTATTTTAATCTATATATTAATAAATAAAAAATATAAATTTCTTATGATTCCTCTCCCCTTTCATGCCAACATATAATAGCCTTTCCATTCTTTATATAAAATAATTCTCAGTAACATTTACAGTGAGTTTCTGTAACCTTTAAACAAGGTTCAGTAAGCCCTTAGGATTTAATTCTTTTTTATTTTTCACATTTGAGCTATAATCATAAATTAATTTCTGTCTAAACTTCTATAAACTGGAACAATGGTTTATCCCACTGCTAATCCTCAAATCATAATTGGAGATTAAAGAAGGGAATTGTCCCCTTAATTTTAAAAGCATTTTCATTATTTTTAAATTATAGAAATAATAAACCCAGATGAGTCAAGTTAAGGAAAAGGTGCAGGAGTTGAGTGAAGATATATTAAGGTAGTAATTTGTTCTGTTCTTTTAAAGAATAGAGCAAAACACAAAAGAAATCTCTGTACTAAACAACACATAGTGACTCCTACAAAATCATAACACATCCCAATTACAGCACAAACATAGTGCAATGAAGTGTGATACCAAAGACAGCGCAACTTTGTGATAAACTTGGGAAAAGGAGTTGTGGTCCCAACAGGCCAGCCAGCCAAGGCCTGTTCTTCATAGTGCAGGATATTGCTTCAAAACCCCAGACAAGGAGAGCATCTGCGGGGGAGTCCAGCTCTCACCCTCATGGAAAAGTAGACAGAGGGGAAAATGAAAGACATTGTCCTGTCATCGTCCTCAATGTCCTTACTTCGTGAATGAAGTGGTCTAAGTGGGAGGGCTGAACGGAGTGCCAGGGAACCTGTTGTGGTGAAATGAGCTGATCAGGCTCAAGGAAATACACTAAGCTTTGAAATGCCTGATGTGAGCATGCTGGACATCCAGATAAATGCAACATGTTGTAGAGGAGGAGAGAGCCAGGTAAATTTGCCTCATCTTTAGTATATTCAGTGGAAGACTTCCTTCATGAGACCTTCTTCCACCACAACTAAGTGTTACCCAGGAAAGAGTATGGCACCCTGACCTCATCTCAGACACCAGAGAGAGGTGGCACATGGGAGAGA
This sequence comes from Ondatra zibethicus, assembly GCA_004026605.1. Lineage (NCBI taxonomy): Eukaryota > Metazoa > Chordata > Mammalia > Rodentia > Cricetidae > Ondatra > Ondatra zibethicus. The sequence goes on from PVIU01001102.1 coordinate 113,244, forward strand.
GCAAAAGCAACTGCAAAAATCAGAAAGAGCAAATGAACAACAGGGAAGGAAAAAAACCAACAACCAGAGAAAGAGAGGCATAGAGAATAAAGACAAAGGGAAAGAGAAAGAAGAGAAAGATAGAAAAGAAGTCTAACAAACAGATGGAGAGAGAAAAATAAGCAAAAAAAAGCAGAGCTTGGGGAAGAGAGAGAGGGAAAAGAATGAGAAAGACAGGGGAAAGACATACAAAGAGAAGGGAGGAGAGAGAGAAGAGGGAGACACAGAAAAAGAATGAAACAAAGGGAGATAGAACTAGGATGGGAAAGGGAGAGAGTTATCATGTGAGACCCTATCAGAAAATCGACAGGAGGGAGAGAAAAACTATCAGAAAGCAGTGAAAGTCTATCTTAAATCTCATTGTTAGGAAACAACAAGAAATAGAATGGGAAGTATCAAGATTTCAATAATTAGAAGTCAAAGATAAAGGCTAACAAGACAGACAGACAAATAATGATATTATAAAAACAGAATAAGATGAACCAGACTGGAAATCCATATAACTGTGTAGTAGGTTTGAAAGTACTGTTGACATTAAAGAAAAATGTAACCATCTGATTGAGGTGTTTCCTGTGTTCTTGAATGAAATATCACCTAATTATCAACAGTGACTTTGATGGTTTGAATAGAAATGGCCCTTATAGACTTGTGTTTGAGTGCTTGGTCCATATGAAGTGGCATTATTTGAAGGTATGGCCTTGTTGGAGTAGGTGTGGCCTTGTTCGAAGAAGTGTGTCACTGTGGAGGTGGGCTTTGAAGTTTCATATATGTTCAAGCTATGTCCAGTGTGGCACACAGTATCCTGCTGCCTACAGATCAAGATGTAGAACTCTCAGCTCCTTCTCCAGCACCATGTCTGCCCGCATGCTACCATGTCCCTCCATGCTGATATAAGACTACCAGCCCCAATGAAATGTTTTCCTTTATGAGTTTCTGTGATCATGGTGTCTCTTCACAACAATAAAACCATAAATAAGACACTGACTGGAGATTGTTTAATGTGGGCATTGAAAGAATGAAGAATTCAACTTGAGAAACCAATTCATGGGCAAGGTTTAACTGTCCTCCTTAAATGAAATAATACTGTCTTAACTTGTTTACAATGTTCAGAAGGAAATACAATGAAATCTAAGAATATTACAATGCCTTAACATGCCTTATAAAGGAAAGTTAAGCTAAATCAAATTACTGGAAACTCAAAGATTGTACTATTCATGAATCTTATTTGGAAAACCAATTGGCGTTGAATCCCATTTAAATGAGGCTAAATCATTAAAGATGAAGAACCATGGAGAAATTAAAAGAATTATGATAGAAATTAGCTCATGTAAATAAAAAATTAAGATTAGACTGTTATAGTTACATAACATGATACATGAACCTCTGTGAAACAAAATAATATGACCAACAAAAGAAGTAATTGATTTAGGAAAGTAAGTAGCAAAACATTAACCACTAATTCCCTCATTTTAAAAAAGTAGGGTTTCAGTTTGTTCTAAAAGTAATATGTAGGGATTTAAAATTTCTTCATAAGAGTTATAATTGAATTTTAACTTTAGAGAAAAAATAAGTATCATATTTCATTCATTTTACAAAACTAAGTTAAATTCAATTAGTCCTTCATATTCAGTAAAATTTTATGCTATGTTAAAATAAAATGCAACATAAAAAATAAAGTCACTCATTATAGAGGAATTTAAATGCAATCCTATATTTTTAGAAAAAAATTCACTTATAGCCTATAGTCATACTATATAGTTCTTTATTATTTAAAGTCATACAAAAAATAAATCATTCTCCCAAGATCAGAAAGAAGCAATGAATAAAATTCACAAATCCTTCCTCCCAAATAAATAATAAAAGCCCATATAAATATTCTCAACTTGTTAATAGTTAAGTCAATCTGATTCCAAATTAGCAAAACACATATATACACACTCAGACATATACACAATACCACTTGAAATAGAAAAGACCTTACTTAGTGATTGAAAAACAACACAAAACATTTTAGCATTTTCTTGGTGGTTATCAGAGAACACAGGAAAAGTTCAGCATATGGTCAAAGAACCTGCTCCTGCCTCAATTGCTGACAGTTACTGTCCAAACTGGAGAAACAGGATACAAGAAAGGAGACTGACAAACTTTGCCAAGACAAAGTAGGACAATCCTTCAAAATTTCCTGCTTCTGAAAAACGTCTTTCAAATATTCTAAGGTTGTAGACCAAAGATAGATAACCCAACATTGCAGAGGAACCTTGGGTGGCTGTCCAGGCAGCCAACTGTTTCTGTCATTTCTTACATTTTTGGGAAGTCCCTTGCCTGCACTTCCTGTTTACTCAGGTAATATTTCCTTCTCAGGTCTTTGATGGATTGAAGACTTGGTAATTATAACTATAGTTTTTCTTAACTATAATAAAGGGTAAATTAGATACAAAACTTTGGACTCACCAAAATAGGGTAGATAATTAAATGTTATAATTTTTATAAAATATAAAGATATAAAAAATAGACTGGATATTTAACTGAAATTCTTGATTGATAACTGTTTTGTTATATATAATTTTATTATATTAAAGTTAAAACCTTCCTTTTTAATTAGACAAAAAGGGAAATGATGTGGAATAAGCCTTCTGTACACTGTAAATATGTTTTACTCTTATTGGTTAGTAATGAAGATGATTTGACCTATAGCAATCAGAATAAAGTAAGGTGGGAAAGCCAAACTGAAATTGCAGAGAGGAAGAAGGGAGGAGTTAGAGATACAAGCCTGTTGCCAAAGGAATAAGACATTTTAGAGGACAGATAAAGGCACAAACCATGTGGCAAAATGTAGATTTAAAAAATTGGTTAATTTAAGTTGTAAGAGATAGTTAGTAATAAGCCTGAGCTATAGACCATCATTTTGTGTGATTATTTGGAACTGGGTGATCAAGACAGAAGAGCTCCACTTCTGTTTACACCTCCCATCTAAACAGAATAGGAAACACAACACAAGTACCTTCATCCCCTTCAGTGGCCTAGCTTCACCCAGAAGAACCATTCTCTAAAGATCCATAGACTGCCGAAATAGGACAAAGAGCTGGGGGATCAATATTTGAAGCAGGAGCCTATGAAAGGCATTTTAGATTTAGAGTCCTATGAGGGATGTTATATTTAGTTCAACTCCATAATCTCAACAATTCCACTATTGTTGTCTAAGTCCTCCAATCTCTACTGAGACTTAAGGCCATAATAACTGTGAGCCCTGTAAAATCAAATGCAAGCCACATACTTCCCATGTACAATGAAGCAGAGTAATCATCCCCATTCCAAAATGAAGGATAGCAAGAAGAGTCTGGACCAAAGCAATTCAAAAACCAGGGGGCAAATATCAAATCACAGAGTTCTATGTCTGGTATGATTTGAATGAAAATGGCCACCATAGGCTCATTGGGAGTGACATTATTTGAAAGGATTAGGGCAGGTGGCCTTGTTGGAGTATGGTTGATTTTATTGGAGGAAGTATGTCACTGATGGTAGACTTTCAGTTTCATAAGCTCAGTTCAGACCCAATGGCTCATTCTCCTTGCTGCCTGCTGATCTCTATGTAGAACTCTCAGCTCCTTCTACAGCACCATGCCTACCTGCATGGCACCATGCTTTCTGCCCATGATGATAATGGAATAAATCCCTAAACTATAAGCAAGCCCCAACTAAATGTTTTCTTTTATAAGAGTTGCCATGGTTGTTGCATCTCTTCATAGCAACAGGAAACCTAGCTAAGGTATCTGGCACCTGAGTCACATGTCTAATGACATATCAGTTGACTTGGCCAGTGCAGTTCCTATATTTCCACCATTTCCAACCCCTATGGACATTTGAAGCAGCTCCATTCCTCAGCTGCAGATTTCCTCAGAGGATGACCCACATCCCTGGCTTCCCTATATCCTAGAATATCCACTATAGCTTAGAGTTCACCTTCACAGCTTCGTGCGCCATCCACTCAGGTATTCCTCCAAGGAATCTGTAACATTTACACGCTGTCCAATTTTGTGGGCTTCTAAGTACCTTTTCTACTGTCCTAGGTAATACAGTGTGTCTTCCTTTTAATCTCTTTAACAGCTTCATCTAATTTTCCTACCACTTTCAGCACTACCTGTTTTCACCAGCTGCATGTTTGCATCCTTCATGCTTTTGAAACTCAACATAACCAAAGCAAAGGAAAACCAGCCAGAGCTACAACATGCACTCTGTACTTTCCTGAAGTTTTCTCTCCTAAAGTTAATCCATTACTTTTGAACTCAGGCTCAGTCAAAATTTCAGGCCATGGCAATCACAGGCAGTTCTCTGTCAGCATGCAACACAAGTGGCTGCCACATCCATTTTCAGTAAAGTCTTCACTCCAGGGACACTGGGAACATCATCTTTATTGTCCACCTTTCTTTAAACTTTTTGGTCTTTTCAGTTCCCAGAAAATCACCTAGTGATCCCTGCTTACTGAATTCTCAGCTTCTCCAGGCTTTATCTCCATCTTTCCCAAATCCCTTTTACAAACCAATGTCAAAGGTCTTTGGATGGCATTATCAGGTTTAGTCAAAACAGCTGCATCTCTCTGGTGTGGATTTTCTGAATTTTGTACCACACTGACCACAGAGCCTCATAGAAACAACTTAAAGGAGGAAAGCCTAGTTTGGCTCATGGTTACAGAGGTTCTGTTCACCATAATGAAGAACATCATGGAAGACACATATACCAGAAGCTCCTCATATCAGACATGACCAGGTAGCAGAGAAAGGTGAAAAACAGGATCTGACTGTAAAAGGACCAAACCTAGTAACCTGTTTCCACCAACTCAGAGTCACACAGATGCCCAGGTAGAGACACCACCCAAGGAATAAGTTTTTAAAAGATGAACCTTTTAAAAGAAAGAAAGAAAGGAAGAAAGGAAGAAAGAAAGAGGAAGGAAGGAGTGATGTGGGAAGTCCTTCTGTATATGTACTGCTTTTATTGGTTAGTGAATAAATCTGATTTGACCTATGGCAAAGAAGAATATAGCCAGGCTTGAAGAGATAAACAGAGAGAGGGTAGGCAGAGTCAAAGACACACCATGTAGCTGCCAAAGGAGAAGGACATGTTGGAACCTTACTGGTAGGCCACCGCCTCATGGTGTTACACAAATTAATAGAAATGGGTTAATTTAAGATGTAAGAGTTAGTTAATAAGAAGCCTGAGCTAATAGGCCAAAGAGTGTTGTACTCTATATAGTTTCTGTGTGATTATTTGAGTCTGGGTGGCCAAAAACAGATGAACATTCTCTGCTTACAAGTGATGTCAACATGAAGCAATTATGTCCACATAAAACCTGAGAGAGCTTGGGAAGGAATTCTATACACGAAAGAACAGAATTAAACCCAGGTTCTTGGCAGCAGCCTTGTTTCTGGTGGACTCTGTTTCCTAGAGGCAAGCAGATCTGTGATTCCTTTAAGACAAAGCTTCCTGATTCAGCATTAGCAGCAAAAACCACACAGCTCTTTTAAGAGCCGGCTTTCTAGTTCGAACTGGTGCAGTTATGGAACACTTAGATGGGGTTTGTAGACGGCACACTACTAGTTGCTTAATGGTGACATGGACCTGCTGTATCCATGGAGCTGGAGCAGTGAGCATGGCTCACAGAGCTGGTGGTGAGCATGCCTCGGCCATGTTGGACCTGACAGCGCCAAAAGGCAGAGCAGCCTTAGTCCTTCCTAGTCATGCTGCTTAGCATTTTCAGAAGTGGTCCTGGTCAGAAAATTATTACAGATATGCAAAAAAGACAGGTTCAGACAAAAATAAACTTCTAAGTGGGTAACAGTATGTTTATAAAATGTACATAAGCTTTGGAGAGAGAGAGAGGAAAAAGAGTATAGACAGTTAAAAAAAGAAGTACAGACAATCGTAGATTAGAGGAGTAAAGAAATAAAAATATTAAAAAGTATAGAGAAAAAGGCCATGTAAAGATGGACTATACATAGAGAGTCTGCACAATGTATATTATTGTGTTTTCTTTCAATTTTTTGACTGCAGAGAGACATTTGATTGTGGGAGCTGCTAGGATAAAGCAACGTAAAAGAATCTTGACTTCACAATTTGAGTCTAAGAATATGTTGTTGCTTTGGAAAAGAGGTTCTGCTTTTGTTTCCGCAGAAGATGAGAATGTGTGGATTTCTTCCAGGCTGGTGTGGTTTGATAAAACAAGACCCCCTGAAAGGTCTTCCTGAACCCTAAAAATACTTTGCCCAACAAACAGCAGGAAACAGTTTGGAGAAAGCAATTCCAAAATTCCCAAAATGATTGTTTATAAATGTCTGGTTTCATTTAAAGGGGGTTTATTATAAATGGTTAAATGGTCACAGTCAATATCTTTCTAAAAGGGGAGAGATATTATATAAAGATGAGTACTTTGCATTGGTATGAATCTTGGTGTATTGATACAAATTTAAGGTCAATTTGTTATACTGTGTATATGTATTTCTCCTCTTGTTTAGGTATTGTGTTTGTGCAGCTAATTAAATATGTAATATATAATTAAGAAATACAGTCAAACTGTAGTCATATTAGTTAGGTTTTCTAGATGTACAGAGATATATTTCAGATGGATGGGTTTGCTTCATACCTTTCAAAGACCTACAGAATATGGCATTTAAAATGTTTTAAGAACTTAGACTTTTCTCAGCAGGGAGACATGTTTGCTTCTGGCAGCACCAATTACTTTAAAGAGGTTGATGGGCATTGAAGAAATTCATTATAGAATTTGCCATCAATGTGACAAGGTTAGCCATTTTGTCAAGAAACTGCTCTTGTCTGGACTGCTTGATGGTATGTATGCTGTATAAACTGGACATAGAGGACCTACAGAAAAGTGACTGCTGAACCTTCCAAAAGACAGAATGGTCTTTCAGGGTTCCTGCTTCATAGAAGAAACTGTCAGACATTTTGCAGGTCTCAGAAAAAGATAACTGATGAACTTTGACAGTACAAGGCAGAATAGGTCTTAAAATTTCCTGCTTCATGGAAGTCTGCTGGATACTATGGATCTGTTGGCTGAAGATGGGTGACCCAATGTTACAGAAGAACTCTAGGTGACTGCCCAGGCAGTGAGATGTCTCTGTCAATTCTAGAGCTATGGAAGTTGCTTACAATGCACTTCTTATTTACTTAGGTAGTATTATATTGTTCTGGGGTCTCAGGTGGAGTTGAAGACAGATAGTTATAATTTTCCTTAGTTATGACAACAGATAAATTAGATATAAAGCTTTATACTCACAAAGACAGGATAAATGATAGAGTATTTTCCTTATTTTGCCAATTGTAGATGGACTAAATATTATAACTATATTTTTTGCTTGATAACTGTTTTATATATGTAATTTAACTATGTTAAATCTAAAACCTTCCTTTTAAATTAGACACAAAAAAGGAGATGATGTTGGATGTCCTTCTATATATGTGTTGCTTTTATTGGTTAATGAATAAAGTTGCTTTGGCCTATGGCATGGCAGAATATAGACAGGCTGGAAGAGATACATAGAGAGGGTAGGTGGAGTTAAAGAGACACCACGTAGCTGCTGAAGGAGGCAGGCATCATATAGTTGCTGAAGAAGAAGGACACACTGGAATCTTACCAGTAGGCCACAGCCTCATGGTGATATACAGATTAATAGAAATGGGTTAATTTAAGATGCAAGAGTTAGTTAATAAGAGTCTGAACTAATAAGCCAAACAGTGTCATAATTAATATAGTTTCTGTGTGAGTCTGGGCAGCCAGGAACAATGAACAGTCTCTGCTTACAAAGGGAGAGGGAGAAGGAGGAAGAGGGAGGGAAAGAGAAAAGGAGGAAGGAAGGAAGGAAGGAAAGAAGGAAGGAAGAAAGAAAGAAAGGATGGATGGATGGATGCAAGGTTGGTTTTATGGTGCTTAGAATGAATAAAAGCCCCACAAATATTTTGCTATCAAATGATCCCTCAGCCTCAGATAATTTTACAACAGAAATATAGAAAACAATATAAAGGTCTTAGCAGTTTGAAATGTTACTAATATTTAGTGCCTCTTATCTGTATATTTCTGGAAGGGCTAGAGGACCATATAATAAAGCAAAGGCAATTTAAAGTCCTAAAGTTCTTCAGATATTCACATGTAATTTAACATTTTTTTTCTGCTTTGAAGTTTTAATACTACAAAATAAAGTCATGTGTCATATGATCTTCACACTAAAACACCTCAATTGTAGTCTTGCATGATGGTGTATGCCTAGAATTCCAGCAGTGGAGAAGCTGAGGTGGGATCAGGAGTTAGAGGCCAGTACAAGCTACGTAAAGGGATACCATCTCCCAACACAACAACATAACCAAGCTAACAAGAGCACTACAGTTTAGCTTGAATAAAAAACAGTTTCCGTTTTTTATAGAAAAATCTTCAGTCTCAACAGAGGTAGTGGAATTGAGTCTGTGATTTTCCTTTGTCTGGGTCTGTACACACTTGTTCACAGAGTGGCCAGTACACAGGATTAAGTATCCAGTGTTTGTTTGTAAGACTGGAGTCTTGGGTACCACTTCCATGTTTGTTTGTAAGACTGGGAGTCTTGGGTACCACTTCCATGTTTGTTTGTAAGACTGGGAGTCTTGGGTACCACTTCCATGGGAAAGCAGCAGCTTTCTCACGCAACTCCAAACTCTTCTGCCTCCCCATAAAGAGCCATCTCTTCCCTGTGCACCATGTGTCCACACATAAGAAGTTTTTCTTGTTATGCTAATCAAGCCTAATTAAAACCTAAACTTCCAGATGTTCTTGGCTAACAGTTCCTTGATTGATGGAATAACATTCTGTTTTTACGGTCACCTTTAATTCTAGATGCGTCATTTCCTAAGAAATGCTCTCGTGGTTACATCTACAAAGCCCCCCCCCCACTTCTTTCCCATTCCACCTTTTCAGGATACCTTTGACCTTCTTTGCTTTTATGTTCTATAGGTCTTAGTCTGTGATCAAAGAACGTTATATTTCTCAATTCCTATCTTTCCTTTGGGGCACAAAAAAGAGCCACATTTCCTTCCTACGGCTGTTCTTTTATTTTGCCATTGAATTCATTATTCCAATGGGAAAATTTCTTTTTATACACCACATACTTTTTTATTTCCCCCAAATATTTAAGGCCTGAATGTTTTGGTGAAGTTTAGGTTTTCTTGGGGGAACATTTCTGATCGTCAGCTGTTAGAAATACTGTGGGGAGCAGCACACAGTTACAATGTGTAACCGAGTCTTTTGGAAATAAACAACAGATAATTGTCACCGCTACTGTGATTGGAATAACATGATTTGTCATTTACCTTAATAAAATTGTTTTATAGAAAATTTATTTTTTAAAACAATGGAACCCTGGTCTTGGAGAGTTGGCCTAGGAATTAAGAGTGCTTCCTGTTCTTGTAGAGGACCAGCCCCCACATCTGGAAGATCACAACCACCTATAACTCCTGCCCCAGGAGATCTTACACCCTCTTATTCCAGTCTCCACAAGATTTGAATGTAAGTGTATGTATAGTCACACATAGACATATTCATAAAAATAAAATCAAATTCTACAAAAAATAGGTGGGGCTCTGAGAGCCCTAACTTGGGAGAATTTCCCTCTTTCTCCATTATTTCCAGAGCAAATAGTCTTACTCTTCTTCTCCCCCTTGCTCAAACTTCAGTTATTCATTCACAAAGGGTTTTTGTTCTTGTTGTTATTGTTCTGTAAAACCCCTTATCGATCTTAAGCCAAAAGAGAAAAAGTTTATGCCATATACATATACATATACAAAAGACAAATAAAGGTTACAGGATGTGTTAGAATGTAAACCCCCAGCCTTGGTATCCCTGTGTGGAAGCAAAACAATGGGTAAGACCCACATGGCTCCTGCTGGTGTCAGGCCACAGATTTGGGGTGGTGAAGAAAAACTCCTGATATATGCAAGTGAGGGTCGGGGGCACCAAATTTCTGATGACAAATGTGAATCTGAGCTAAAGAGCTCTAGATGTGATGTTTTGGCTTCAGATCTGAAGGCTCAATGGATGTCACAAGTTAAGGAAGAAAGAATGTGGAAGGACCCCTTTGCAGTGACAGAGATAAGGGAGCAATGGGGTGGTCACATCCACACCTCTGCCCCTTGTGGACACATTATTTGATGTGGCAAAAAGCACTTGTAGGTATAAACTAAAATATCAAGTCAAGAGAGAATCCTGGATCATCCACATAAACCATAATGGTCTTTTGCAGGTGGAAATAAGAAAGTCAGGGTCAGAGAAGAAAGGTAGCAATGGAAGTAGGAAGGGCAAGAAAGGGGCTGGAACCAAGAAATGCTGGTAGGGTCCAGCAGCTGGAAGAGACCAGAGAGAAAACTCACTCACATCCATCAGAAGAAGCCCAGGCTTGCCAGCTCCCCCATTTGAAGTGTTGAACTCTACAATGACACAGGGACACATCTGGTTCTATTAAGCCATTAAATTAAAGTCATTACAGCAGCAAGAAGAAACTAATTTTCGGGGCATAATTAAGGATAGCTACAAATCTGGAAGCTTGTGTGGTGGTCTCTGAGAAATTGGGATGGGAGTGGAGGAGATAGAGTGAAGCAGACAGAAGTGAACAATAGCAAAGACGGGAAATGAGCAAGGCAAATGGACATAGTCCTAGTCAGGAAAAACAGACGAAGCAAAGAGAACCGTCAGCCTTCTGATTGATGAGCCCCAGTGAAGATAATGACATCACCTCTAAAAGGAATGATGAAAAGAAGACAGGAATGGGGCAAGATGAATAAACTTGAATTTCACGGAGGCAGTGCTGGACTTGAGAGGTACCATCTGCAAATGAAGGGCATGCCTCAGCTCAGTCCAACAGCACTCTAGGATGCATCTGGGCAGAGATGATACTCGGCCAGAGAAATCAAGACCCAAAGAAAACAAAGTCTCCAGAAGGAGAAAAGGAAAATTTGGCAGGCAGACTGGGTATAATGGCAGTGCCAAGGATATCTGCTACATTGAGCAAGAAGATAAAATGTTAAGATGAGGGCCTCATGGGTACTCACTGCACTGCACAAGAAGATATAGGTGAAGATAAGGGCTTCTTCGATGTCCATGTTGTTGAACAATGATTCAATGGTAATGAGTGAGTCATTAGAGGGTGGGAGCCCCAGCCAAATGATATACATTGAGAAGAAAGTCGTTATTTGGAGAAGTTTGGTAATGAGCTAGAGTGAGAGGCATGGGGAAGTGCGGGTACAGACATGAACATGAGTGTAAAAGTGTTTAATTGTTAAGATATGAGTGTGTTAACATTCTGAGAGGTGGGTGCTATTGAAAGAGTGAGCTTGAACAAGCAAAAAAAGAGAAAGAGCAACTAGAAAAGGGGATTGACACTGGTTTGCAGGAACACAGGGTGCGGGGAGATCACCTAAAACTCAGAATACATTAAAAAGTCACAAGGAAACCTGATACATGTTAATACATAACTTAACTCAAAATAAAATTTTTTAAAAAAAGGAGTTTTAACAGAGTTACCCAGCATGGGTAGATAAAGTTGCTCTTAGAAGCTTTTTTCATACCATATTAATGAAAATCCCAGTACTGGATCAGGGTATCCATATGAGTTACTGATCTGGAATGTTCAGGACCCCAAAACAACACAGAACACTGCCCCTACTCTTGGTTCCCCTTCAGAAATGACTGGAGACACTACACGGAGGACACTGAGCAACCATGATAAAACTCAACGGCAAGCTCCTGCCTGCTGACTAGCGTTCATAATGCGAGCAGGTACAATGTAAGCTGCTTTGTGGAAAGACGCTGTTCTGTCTGTTGTATCACTTACCTGCCAGGTAAGCTATCCCACTTTGGTGTACAGTGGCATTGCTGTTAACGGGTGACCAACCACTTTCTGATAGATTTTAGGCCCCCTCCACCAAGACAGAATTAATGTCTATTATTAAAAACCTGGCAGATGAGGGAGAGGTTCCTGACACCCTACACTATTGGCAGAAAATGATTGTGGAGGATAGGGAGATTTTTTTTCAGCAATGTAGCAATGGTAAATTTCCCATGATCCTTTAAATAATCCTTCATCCATGTTCATGAAAGCATTCTTATTAAACTCTGCATTAATTTAGGTAAAAAAGTAGACTAAGGGTTGGTTGGGAAAAGGAAGGAGATCCTCAAACATATGAGAAGGGCGAGAGAGGCTAATGGAATATGCAGATTATAAAAATACATTATATTTCATACATTATGAAAGTGTCATAATGAAACCCATTATTCTATATAATTAATGTACACATAAAAAATTGATAACACCCTGGTGGGTGAGGTGGCACAGAAGCAAATAAATCTGCCTCTATTTTAGTACCATAAGTCGCATCTGATCTACATGAAGAAGTGCCTAGCATCTATGAGCTCAACTTTTGACTAATTAGTTCTGATGATTAAATGTGCTTAATTTGGCTAAAATCGCTTATGCGTTATCTCATTTCTGGTTCTAAAACAATGAAATTCTACTCTGTGATGTTTTTTCCTTGGTTGTTTCGTAAGATGTTCTAAGATGAGCTGAGCAACTCCATTCAGAGAAATATGGGTAGTGCAGACACAGCTCTGCACACCACGGAGAGCCTTTTGTCAGTAGACACAATAGCCAACCAGTGAATACACGAACTCTTGGTCAGTGTAGATTAGACACGTGTAATACCCAAGACATTCAACAGTATTTAAGTTCAGCAGGCCACCCTGAAGGCATTGACGACTGTCTGGAAAAATGTGTCCTCATGAAAGGATGGCTAGCATTTGCTATCAAGTCCTGCTGAGCCGACAGAAAATGATCTTTCTCCTGTCACACTGCCCAGGAGCATACATTGGCACAACTGTTTTAGAGGACAATTTGGCTGGATCTGGTAAGACTAAGAATCTTATTCTCCATCCAAGCAATTCTACTTTAAATAGATGCTCTAAAGAAGTGTTCACACTTTAGAATAAGAGAATATGCGCCAACATGTACTATGCAACCAAACCTAGCTAAATAAATGCGATGGTTTAAGCTTCATTATCAAACTGACTAAATTTGGAGTCACCTAAGAAAGACCCTTATGAAGGATATTTCCAGAGAGTTTGAGTAGAGGAGAGAAGATTGACACATCTCAACAGGTGGTGCCAAAGCCTAAATAAAAATGAAACTTTACCCCCTACATAGACACACATAACACATACATATACACACTGCATACATATACTATACACACACTATATCACACAAACGACACACACCATCCATTCCACATGAACCACACCATATACATACACAACATACCACAGACACACCACACACCATACACACACACCTCTCATGCCACACATACACACCTCACACATATACTATACCATATATCCATACATCACAACACATAAACCACACCATAAACATACATAATACACCACACATATACACTATGTATACTTATACCACATACACATCCCACAGTCACACCATACGAATGACACATACACCATCCATACCACATAAACCACACCACACACAACATACATAACACATACTGTATATATATATATACATATATATATCACATACACAAAAAGACACAACACGCCATATATAAATACAACACAACACACACTATATACACCACATATACACATAGACAGAGCGCACAAAGAACATGCACATACCACCAATACTACACACAAATATACCACACCACACCACACACACACACACACACATACACCACAACACACACACCACAGATATAATGCACAAATGACATACACAGCATTGGTTCCACACACACAGAGCACATCATATACACATAAAACACAACACACACACACCACACACACACATACATTGTGCATACCACACATACCACACTATATACACATACAACACAATACATACACTACACCACATTCACACAAACATTGAAACACACACTACACATATATATATAAAAAACAACAGAACACATGCACACATACATGTATTCATGCATGCCCTTGAACACACATACACACACACACACACCAATATTATAAAGTGAGCTTAACTCCAGTATTCTGCTTCTTGGCATTGACTTCAATGTGAGCCTTAATGGGCAGAATTGCTTTGAATGGGCACGCAATGAACACGAGTTGTTTATTATCAAATACCTTTTAACAGGAATGCAAAATATTTATGAATAGAATAAGTATCATTATATAAAATAATACATAAAATGTTTACCTTCACACCAAGTACTATCAAACAAAATAAATTATGTGTTTGCTATATTAATAAAAGCATATTTCTAAGAAATATGACAAAAAGTATATCATAGAAAACATATAATATGATGTATTTATTAAATGATTAAAGGTTTATAGTGCTCTTTATTACACCCACAAAACTACACACATATATTATATATATAATATATATATTAGTATATATAAATATGCGCCCTGCAGACATAGCTCTACCAAACATGGAGAGTCTTTTAACAGTAGACACAATAGCCAATCAGCTAATTCATGACATGAACACCATGTTCAGTGTAGATTAGATATGTAAGACCCAAGACATCCAACACTTTATTAGTTCAGCAGGCCACCCTTAAGACATTGACAACTGCCTGGGAAAAAAGTATCCTCATGAAAAGATGGTTAGCATTTGGCATCATCAAGTTCTGACCAACTTATAGAAAATATAGGTATTAGGCAGTCAGAGACCAACTCCTGTCCTCAGTGAGGATCTTGTTCCACCCTCCTTTAATAACAGTGTGGGCACACGGTGAGGGGGTACGAATAGGAAGTGCTTGCTTGTCAGTTTAGGACCGACAACCCTAAATGGCATGGGGCAACTTAAAACAGACGTCTCTGGGAAGTGCAGCAGGCCATATCTCTCCAAAGCTTTGGGATGCTCGCCAACTGTGGTCCTTGGCAGAGCATGCCTGCAGGTCTGAGGAATGTCACAGCTCTTGCAGACAACTGGAGAACTACATCTCTGAGGTGGTAGTCGGTCTTGACATTTGGAGCCCAGTGGAATGTTCTAGTCTGCAGGTAAGGTGGGTGGAGTCTCAGAAGCTTGACTGCGAGGATGCAAATAGGGTGAGAAAAGGGACCAATCAAAGAAGAGTAGTCAACCATGCAGGAGAAGAACCACAAGGTCCCCAAAAGTTGGGAACAGTCACATTCAAGCCCTCAGTCTGTCTCCTCGGGTGCTTTTCTTGATAAAGTATTTGTCAGTTCTGAGGGCTCGGTAGGCCCTGGCACTTTCTCGCTTTTTCAGCTGGAGGTCTTGAATCTTTTGCAGTTGTTGATAGCTGTTAGCATCTGTATTCTAAGCAAAAGCCTGCCAGCTGCCAGAAGACTCACAAAACCCCACACTGGGTTAAGTCTAACATTAACTCAACCCTTGTGTGCTGTGTTATGTGCTTGGCTCTTGCTATAGGAGGAGATAAAGAAAACAGTAGAGAAATGATTGGCTTTTCCCAATGTCACCCACCGCATGGTCGTTCACCGTGAACCTGGTGGCTCCCCAAGCTTGGTTTTCAGAAATGCAGCTGGCAGCTATTTCCTGCCACTCCCAATTTGTTCCCGTCATACATCATGGAAGTCCCCAAATGAAACTGTGTAACCTGATACAGGGGGGTAAACGCTGGCTCCAAAACAATGTGGACACAGCCAAGTGAGTGTGCTTGGGTTTGGGTCCAAGTGCCCACACCACGCATGACATGCAATTCCCTCTGTTCTGTTGCATTCTCAATGTGTCCTATTTGAAGCCTATTGGTAATGGGGTCATGCCATCTTGAATGTGCCCCTCAATACGCTAGGGGTATCTACCTAAATGCTGGAGGGTGAGGGAGTCAGCCCTGCATTTCCTTTCCCTCAACTCCAGATGACTGTATTAGTTACTTTCCCCAGGGACCCAGAGAAACTAAGTAACAAGGAGTACCTCGTAAGGGGGTGGGGGATGGATGCATAAATCTCGCTGAGAAGGAAAATTGAATGGAGATTGTTAGTGGGTGTGGGCAGGGGACCTGGAAAGGGGAATGAGGATGGGAATAGGAGGGATAGGTGAGGGGAGGATGAAGGGAGAGAGTACTGGGAGAGACAACTGGACCATCTCTGGGATAAGCTAGACACAGAGCAATGGAAACTCCCGTGAATCTAAAAGGGTGACTCTAGTTAAGACTCTCAGCAATAGGAGATACAGAACCTGAACCAGCCGTCTCCTATAAGCAGTCAAGACTTACAGTGGAGGGACTGGGTCACCAGCCCGTTCACAAACCGTTCGACCTACAATTTGTCCTTCCTACAAGATGTGCTGGGGTAAAGATGGTGCAGAAATCGTGGGAATGACCAACTAATGACTGGCCCAGCTGGAGACCCACACCCTGAGAGAGCACTCCCTGCTGAGAGTGAGGGCCCAGAGGTGGGAGACCCCAGAGACCTAAGGTAGAATCAGACAGGAATGGCAAAAAAGTCAATGGAATGACTTTTGATATTCCTGATGATATTCTGCCACAGTCATAGATTGGTGTCTACCCCAACTGTTATCAGAGAGTCTCAGAAACTGGTGGATACAGATGCAGACCACAGCCAAACATTAGGCAGATCTCAGAAAGTCCTGTGGATAAGGAGGAAGAAGGATAGTAGGTAGGACCCAGTGATGTCAAAGACACCACAGGAAAACCCACAGAACCAACTAATGTGGCTCACAGGAGCTCACAGAGATTGAACCGACAGCCAGGGAACCTGCAAGGGACCGACCTCGGCCCTCTGCATACATATTACAACTGTGTCATTTGGTCATCTTGAAACTTCTAACAGAGAGAGCAGGGGATGTCTCTGACTCTGCTGCCTGCTGTTGGGACCCATTCCTCCTACCAGGTTGCCTCATCCAGCCTTAATAGAAGAGGAGATGCCTAGTCTCACTGTAGCTTTATATACCATGGCTGGCTGATATCCGTGGGAGGCCTGCCTGTATCTGAAGGGAAACATTGGAGGAGTGGATGGGTGGATGGGGCTGGGGGGAGAAGTAGAGAAACTGGGAAGAGGGGAGGGAGGGGAAACTTTGGTTGGGATGTAAGAACAAGCAACAACAATAGCAACAATACTACTACTAATAATAATAATAATAAAAGGCCATGACTGAGGCAACTTACAGAAAGAGGGGTTTATTTGGCTTATGGCTTCAGACGAGTAAGAATTTGTCACAGTAAGGAATCATGGCAGCATATAGCAGACACGGTGGCTGGAGTGACAAGCTGCGCACTCACATCTTGAGCAGTGAGCAGGAAGCAGACAGTGAACTTGAAACGTCTCCCTAACCTGAGTCACAACCATAATAAATCCTAAAAGCAAAGTATGTTTCTGTTCTAACTCCGGCTCTCAGGTCTACTGTTTTCACCTTCCTTCAACTCTTTTTTGTTCCCATTAGAGAAAGATAATTGGAAAAGGGAAACAAAACTCAGTAGAGATGGAAATATTCAAAAGTGGCATTTGGATTGCCTGGGCGTTTGGAGAGCTTTATGTGTTCGCCACCTGCGGGAAAACAGACGGCGATAAAGCCAAGCGGTGCATCATGGTAAGCTGTTCCGTAGGCAGAACTTTAATGTCTGGTAGGGGTGGGGGCAGCTCTATTGGCTACCAGAAATTGTAACCATCAGGGCTCATCAGTCTGACTTTTTAACTATAATAACCAAAGAAAAGCAACCACACGCATACCCTGCATCATCTCAGGCAAGGCTGGCATGATGCCCATGACATATACTTGTGTGAGTATTGCTCCTGGCAGGCCATTTCTCTTCGTGTTCTTACCCTTCCCCTTACCTGATGGCCTGCAGCTTCTCTAGCTGCGTCTCTCCATCTCTCTTAGGCAGCTCACCATCTGTGTATACATTGATTTATATATACGTGCATATATAAATAAAATGAGCCATCAAAAACCTACCTTTTCCACCCATTCTTTAAAGTTCTAAATGTTTCTTTTATATAGTACTAATTTGTGGCCATTTCTATTCCTCTGCCTATTATATTTCTAAATGTAATGTTTGCACTGTATTAGAAAATTTTCATTTGTATATGAACAAACAAAACCCTTTCAGGCCGATTCTTAAATTTAAGAAACCAAGGAAGTTTGATTTATTTGCTCAGTGCTTGAAGTCTCAGTTACAATATCTCAGATCCTTCCTACATTAAAACATGGAGGTCATGTCTTTCCGTGAACATTCTCAACACGGCACACTAATGGGTTCTGAAATATCCCCCTTAACAGTCCACACATTTATCAGAAGCCTTGGCAAAGCACTGAGAGTGAGCGTACTGAGTGTCCTCAGCTTTGTTACAGGATATTCTTCAGACAAGGAATTCTTTGTGTAATGAAGGCTGACTTGAAGACTTCTACTGGGAGAGAAGACGCAGGCATACCCAAGCTCCGGGCAGGTGAGCATGAGGCAGGAGAAAACTTTTGAACAAGGGCACAGACGTGAAAAGTTGAGGCAGACAGCACAGGAGATAGACTGATGTGGAGTTTCTGCATGCTCATGTTCTGAGTAACACACGTGATGAGAAGTTACAGGTTAACCAGCATTTTGTTAAGTCAAGGAGGCCTGAAGTGGCCCTGTGTTGTTTTTTAACAGTTGAGAACGAAGAGCTATTGCTGCCAACAAAGATCGACAGAGTCAGAGGAACAGACAGTTTTCATCTGAACATTCTAAGTTAGGGCTCTTCTCTAAGCCTGCCACAGAGAGCTGTCTAGACTAATGGTCTCTAGGCAGATGCCACTAAAGAAAATAAAGTGATGAAGCAGCCATTGTCTCCAAGGAGGTAGGTTGTGTGTCTAAGTTAAAATGATCAATTCACTGGTGCTTAAGGGCTTCAAAATGATAAAATTTGGGTGTTAGCAAAAAAAAAAAAAAACCAGATCTGAGCATAAAATCACCCTCGGTTATTGTGTTCATAATTCTCCCCAATGTGGGCAGTGCAGGGAGATGAAATCCCACAGTGAGAGCCTACACAGGTTCCCACAGTAGCAGGCCAAGTAGTGCTTCTGCTGTGTCCTTAAAATACCCAGCAAAAAAAAGGAATACATCAAAAGGAAATTATTTCAAAGTTCATAACCATTAAATAATACGGTATCTCTTAGGCAGCATTCCAAATTTTTTTAATTCTGTAAATGCAACATTTGACATCTGTTATTGCTTGGATATGTCCCTGACAAAGAACATGTACCAGGAGCCTACTCTCCCATGACCTGTGCAGGGAGGGTGGGACAGTAGAAGGCATCGTCTCGGCTGCGGCTGTGTGTTGAGTCCCCTGCTCTCCATCTTCCATGTCGCACTCTCCAGCTTTCTGTCACGGGGTGATGCAACGAGGAAGGCCCTCACTTTGAGGCTGGGCTCATTAGCCTGCAGCATCCTGAAGATTAAATTTGGAAAACTGAGAAACAGAATTCTTACTTGTTTCATTAGTGGTTTCTTGTTGCAACAACACAAAGTAGACCATTCAGTCATATTCTATCAAGAGTTTTTATTTTAAGATTTTTATTGTGTGTATGAATGTGTGTGTGCGTGTGTGTGTATGAATGTGTGTGTGTGTATGAATGTGTATGTGTGTGTGTGAGAAAGAGTGTAAGAGTGTGTGTGTGTGTGTTTGAGCACGTGCACACGTGCGTTCATGTATTATGTGAGATCAGGTACCCACAGGGGACGAAGAGATTCCAATCCCTGGAGTAGGTGTTACAGGCAGCTGTGCCCCACACGATGGTGTTAGGAATGAGAATTGAGGCGTGGGAAAGAACAACAAACACTCTTAATCACTAGGCTGTCTCTCCAGCCCTCGGACTGAGTCTTTAGATGCTGGTCAATAGTAAGGCATCAGTCACACGGATCTGTCTGACACTAGAGAAGAGTAACTTTGCACCCAAGAAAGTAAGCCACAAACCCAGTGGGTGAGGAGTCTGGGCTTAGGTCTGTAAGGAAACTACTGCTGCACATCGAGTATGACCACCAGGGAGTCACGTGGCCTCTTTGAGTGCCAGTATTTTTCACCGGACGGAAGGAGCTGTGTGGAGGTGGCGCAGCTCCCAGTGAGGGAAAGCAGCTTAGCACACATTGATAAGTGTGAACTATTTGGAGGTGGAATCATGTGTAACTCGTCGCTCTGTGCGCCAGTAGGAACTCTCAGAGAGGGTCACTTCTAATAGGAGCTTCCCTACACCAGCTTTATACTAATCCCTTAGCAGAGTTGGGAGTTGTTTCCTGCCTCAGTGTCCCCCACAAACCCCTCCCATGGTCCCAGCAGGACCTGGACATACTTTGGAGCAGTGCCTGCACCACGTTAGACTATTACCATTTTTTTTCTGACTATTCTTTTGCAAGGAGAGATGTTTTCCTTCCCCACCTCCCCAGTTCACTCCATGTCAGCTCCTTGTTCTTTCAAAGCCGATTTTTACAATTCTAATTTGCACAGATCATGAGGTTTTTGCCTGCAATGATGCCCTTTGCTAAGTCTGCTCCATCGATAGTTAGTGAGCGCTTTTCGAGAAAGCATTGCTAAAGCATGGGTAAGTGGAGAAAAAGGAGTCTTTACTGGAATTGGTTCTCTTCTCTGCTCAGTGTTTCTCCACAAGACTCCTCATGAGCCCTTCCCAGCATCTTCCATCTCATTCTTCCCTTCCCTCTCACATCACTGACCTGAGCGATCTTTACAGGACTGCGAAGCATTCTCCTTTAGAGCCTGCCTGGCTGTGGCCAGCTTTTCCTTAGAAAAACATCGCTTTCAGCCTGTGGATACAAGACACACCTGGCTTCCCAGCACTGGGTGGTGAAGCCAAGGTCACCATGTGCCAAGTGAAGAAATATGCTATATATTCTTTAGGAAGATGAATCTACATGCACTATAGTTGGAAGACCACAGCACTCAGCTCCACATCCTTACTGCAAACACACTAGTTATTATAAAGAAGGTTAGAGGGAATAGTATCCTTTTGTTTTCTGAGCTAAACACAAGGAGGTTTGTCTTTATAGAAACAGACAGGCAGAGTTTTAAACCAGAGTTTATACAGTTGGGGCAGAAGAGAGTTGCAGTATGAAGGCAGCATACTACCCCTTCGTTCTTCTTCCCAGAGATCTTCCAATAGGATTAGAAGGTATGGCAACCTGGAGAAAGAGATAGGCATGAAGGGGCTGGCATCTATATTTTGCCAGGATCAAGGACAAGAAAAACAAAGGCAAAGAAAGATGGCCTGTGCAATCAAAAGCTAAGGGAATATCAAAGTGCAGGACAGGTAAGAAAGGCTTCTATGACCGCACCAATCCCACAGTGAATGATGATTGTTTAAATAGAGGCAGGATGCATTGTAGAAAGAAAAGAAACAGAAAGGTGTGGATTCACCTTCACGCATTCTGTGCAGAAGCCTGACCAGCTGAGCTGAAACTACAGGGGTGAAAGAGAGAGCTGGAAAGCTCTCAAAGTTGTTCCCAGGAACGCAAATAAAGTGGCTCACATAGAAATAACGAAGGTGCTTCTGAGCGTGGGGTCTCGGTTGCGGAGCCACTGTCTTCTGCTCTGGCTCCCGTTAGGTTCAGAGGGATGTGGATGGATTCATAGCAAACAAAGGTGGAGTTGGAAATTTTTCTAAATGTAGATAATGTTTAATGAAAAGAAACTAGAAGTGTGCGAATAGGGTCCTCAACCTGAACTTGATAACCTTGCAGGCAGGTCACGAATAGAAGGAACTTACATATTCCTTGTATTCAGAAAGACTACTGAGTGGCTATTTCAAGAGAGTCCAAAGAGGCTAACACAAAGACAGAGCTAGGCTAAGCATAGAGGGATGCTCAGGCTTCAACTGATTAGAGACTGATGAGCTCAACAGCTAGCAGGTCTGATTCCTCAGCATTTGCTCGCTGGACCTGGGCAGATGCTGGGAGAGAGGCAGTAAAGAGCGAGACAGTTATCAGAAGTGACTTGTTTCACAAAACCCAAAGGTCACTTCAACAGGACACAGACTACACTGTTCAGGACAGAAACAATCACTGGAATGAAAAGTGTCTACTGATCTGATAGTAGTGTCCTAACAGGATTCTCACATTAGAGTCAATACTGGTTTGGAATTCAGGCAGTCAGAACCTGACCTTCACAGTGTGGAAACCAGATGGGAAAGGCACACTGTGAGACAGGTCCTGCCGCATCACAAAGGGAAGAGAAGTCAGTTTGGTTCTACTCATACATGGCCTGGAGGAGTTATCACTACTTGCATCCAGCTCAAGAACAAGGCAGAAAATGCACTTCTGGGAAAGGTGTTGTGGAGTCTTAAGCAAGTCACACATTCTCTCAGAGCTCCTGCTTCCTATATGCAAATGACTTACCAAAGTTAAATCGAAGTGAAGTAAATTATCTAAATAGACACATAACAATCAATGAGATAGAAACAGTAATTTTAAAATCTCCCAACTACTAAAAGTCCAGGGACAGCAGATGGGTTGAGTGTAGAATTCTACCAGACAGACCTTCAAGGAATTAACACCAGCACTCAGTAGTTCTGAAAAATAGAAAAGGAAAAAACACTTCCAAATTCTTTTTATGAAAGTCAGATATCAAAACCAAATAAAAACCAAACAACAAGCAAAGAATTATGAACCAATCTCCTGAATGAACATAGATGCAAGAATTCTCAATAAAATTCTTGCAAATCAAATTCAAAAACATTAAAAAGATCATCATCAACTATTCAAGTAAATTTTATCCAGAGATTCAAGTATGATTCAACATATGTAAAGCAAACAAGTGTAATCAACTATGTAAATAGAATAAAAAAGCAATAAAATATATGAACATCTCATTAGATGCAAAGGAAAAGATCTGACACAATCCAACATTCCTTAATGTCTCCCTACTCCTGTTCGATATAGCGCTTGAAATTTTCATTAAAACAATAAGACAACTGAAGGAGGTCAAGGGGATACAAATAGGAAATGAACAAGTGTGAGCACTATTGTTTGCAGATGGCATGAGTCTACACATAAAATATGCTAAAGACTCCACCAGAAAATTTCTACAGTCAATAAACACATCAAACAAACATCAGGATACATAATTAACACAAATAGTTAGCAGTCCTCCTATATATTAACAATAAACATACCAAAAAATGAAATCAGGAAAACAATCCCATCTACCACAGCCTCAAACAAGATGCAAACCTTAAGACACTGAAGAAAGAAAATGAAGAAAACACTTGAAGATGAAAAGGCCTCTCATGCTTAATGATTGTTAGGATGAATATTGTGGGAAAATGGCCATCCTATCCAAAGCAATGCACATATTCAATACAAATCCTGACCAAAACTACAATGTAATTCATCACAGACTTTGGAGAAGTAATCTTAAATTTCATTTGGAATCACAAGACCCAGGATAATTTGAAAATTCTGAATAGTGAAAACAATACTGGGGGAATCACCATCCCAGAAATCAAGTTATACTGCAGAGCTATAGTCATTAAAACAGCATGGTACTGACATTAAAACTTGCATATTGATCACTGTAGTAGGAGGCCACTTGTTGGTTTCCTGACTGCCCAGACTCCCAAAATAATCACACAGAAACTGTATTAATTAAATCACCGCTTGGCTCATTAGCTCTACCTTCTTATTGGCTAACTCTTACATATTAATTTAACCCATCTCCATTAATCTGTTTATCACCACGTGGCACTGGCTTACCAGCAAAGTTTTGGCATGTCTGTCACTGATGGCAGCTCCATGGCTTCTCCCTGACTCTGCTTTCTTTCTCCCAGCATTCACTTTAGTTTTTCCCACCTGGCTCTACTCTACCCTATCACAGGCCTAAGACAGTTTCTTTATTAACCAATGGTATTCACAGCATACAGAGGGTACTCCCACATCACCTCCCCTTTTCTGTTTAAAAAAGAAGGAAGCTTTTAACTTTAATGTAGAAAAATTACATACAACAAAACATATATCAAGCAAGAATTACAGTTATATTTATATCTACTTTATCTTTTATCATATCTAAGGAAAACTATAATTATTCTTCAACTCCATCAAAGACTCCAGAAGGATATACTATTACCTAAGTAAATAGAAAGTGCACCGTAAGCAACTTCCAAAACTCTAGAATTGATAGAGATATCTTGCTGCTTGGACAGTCACCCAAAGTTCTTTTGTATCGCTGGAGCATCCATCTTCAGCCTACAGGCCCATAGTATCCAGCAGACTTTTCCATGAAACAGGAAATTTCATAGATAGTTCTGCCTATATTGGCAGTTTGTCAGTCACCTTCTTTTGTGTCCTGCAGAATGTCTAGCAGACTCTTTCATGAAGCAGGAACCCCAAAAGATGGTCTCACCCTCAGGCAAGTTTAGCAGCCATTTCTCTGTGGGTGACATTTAGCAGCCATTTCACTTTCAGCTCACACAGCATAATATCAAGTAGTCCAGGTAAGAACAGTTTCTTGTTCCAAATGGCTAACCAACTCCATAAATAGCCTCTTCAATGCCCATCATCCTCTTGAAGTAATTGGTGCTGCCAGGAGCAGATGTGTCTCATGTCATGAAAATTCCTAAGTTCTTAAAACATTTTAAATGCCATATTCTGTAGCCTTTGAAAGGTTTGAAGAATGCCTATCCATCTGAAATACATCTTAGTACATCTAGAAAATCTAACTAACATGATTAAAAGCTTGACTATTGGTGTAGGAGGTTTTTTTTGTGTTGTTTTTATTGGTGAATAAAAAAACTGTCTTGGCCTTTTGATAGGACAGAGATCAGGCGGAGTAGACAGAACAGAATGCTGGAAAGAAGGCAATGTTGCAGACGCCATGTTTCTACTGTCTGAAATGGACGCTGGTTAGACTCATGCCGGTAAGCCACAATCAAGTGGTGAGACACATTAATGGAGATGGGTTAAACGAATATGTAAAAGTTAGCCAATAAGAGGTTAAAACTAATGGGCCAGGCAGTAATTTAATTAACACAATTTCCGTGTAATTATTTTGGGAGTTAAGCTAGCCAGGCAGCAGGACACAGCCAGCTCCATTTCTCTTACTACAGACTATTATAGGTAATTATCTATGAACCTATACTTCTTAATTATAAATTTCATTCCTAAATAATTTGCACAAACACAATACCTTAATCAAGAACAGAAATATAATATAACAAAATTGACCTTAAATTTGTACCAATAAACCAAGGTCCATACCAATGTAAATTATTCATATTTATATCATATCCCCTTTTTAATGTAAATAAACATTTATAAACAATATTTGGGAATATGGGCATAGTTCTTTCCAAACTGCTTTCCGCTTTTTGTTGGGTGGAGTATTTTTGGGGTGTTCACAGTGACCTGTCGGGTGGTCTTGATCCATCAAACCACATTAGTCTGGAAAGAGTCCACAGGTTCTTATCCTCTATGGAAACAAAAGAAGAACTTCTTTTCCAAAGTAATATATCCTTAAACTCAAATTCTGAAGTTAAGATACCTTTAAAGTATATATGTTGGTTACTTAGCTCCTTTACAGTCAAAAACTTCAAAGAAAATACAATAATATACATATATTTCATCTTTACGTGGCTTATTTGATTTTACTCTATTTTTAATATTTATTTTATTGTCTTTATCCCTTTAAACCATTTACTTTTTTCATAACTCTCTAGATCACTAGAGAGTAACTGAAGATAAACATATAAGCCTGTGCTCCTACAGCCATCTAATTTTTTAGAGAATTAAAATATAAACATTAGATGAAAGACAACACTTTCAACAAGTTGTTCTAGACAAACTGGATGTAGAAATGAAAGTAGATCCCCATCTCTCACCTGCATAAAACTCAACTCAAAGTGGATCAGGAACTCAACATAAGACATGGTACCTTGAATCTGATAGAGGACAAAGTAGGGAATGCATTGCAACTTATAAGTGCAGGAAATGAATTTATAAATAGGATTCCAATAGCTAATGAACACATTAAGGACCACAACTAATAATAATAACAGGCCTCATAAAAGAATGTACAACAAATGACACTATGACTTGAATGAAAAGGCAGCCCACGGAATGGGAAAAATTGTTATCAATTGTAGAAGACTTTCTCAGACCACCAGCCTCCAAACCATGAAAGTGGATATTTATTATTAATTACAAATGCTCAGCCTTAACTTGGGCTTGTTTCTAGCTAGCTTTTTAAATTTAAATTAACCCATTTCCATTAATCTATGTGCTGCTCTGGGGCTCATTTACCTCATCTACCACCCTGCTTTCCTGTTTCCCTCTGGGATGCCTCCCCCATGCTTGGCTCCCCTTTTCTCTCTGCCCATCAGCCCTGCCTATCCTGCCTCTGCCTGGCTATTGCCATTCAGCTTTTTATCAGACCAATCAGGTGTCTCAGGCAGGAAAAGTGAAACAGATATAGTGAAACAGGCATAGTCAAACAAATGCAGCATAAACAAATACAACATGTCTTTATATAGGTATGCAAGTATTCTATGCCACAACATCTGACAGAGGGTTGGTGTCTTGAATATAAAGAAAACTCAAAAAAAAAAAAAACCACCTAAGTACCAACAAACAATTCCAGTAAAAATTGGAATATGGAGCTAAGGAGTTCTCTAAGGAAGAAATACAAATGGCCAAGAAATATTTAAAAGCATATGCAGCATTTTTCAGTCATCATAAAAGTGCAAATTAAAACTACTTTAAGATTTTATCTCACCTCCATCTAAATGACTAACAAACAAGCAAACAAACAAACAAAAAGCACAAAAAGACAGGGGGTGGAGAATGACTCAGCAGCTAATAGCACTCACTGCTTGTAGAGAAGATCTGGGTCTGGTTCCCATAGAAGCATACAGAAGCTCACCACTACTTGTAACTTGAATTCTAGGGTATCAGACACCCTATTCTGACCCCTGTAGAAGACTCATGCACACACATGATGCACACACAAACAAACACTCAAGCACACACACATACAAAAGAAAGAAAATGCAAAAATTTTTAAAATTACAATACATTCTGACACAAAAATAAAGAAAAGGGGATACTTAGTCACTGTTTGGTCACTATGGAAACCCATGAGGAAATCCCTCTAGGACCTACATATAGAGCCACAATATGATCCAGTTATACCATTTCTAGGCATATTCTCCAAAGGTTCTATATCATACTACAAGATCATGAGTTTAATCCACATTTGTTGTTCAGTAAACAATAGTCGGGAAATGGAAATAGTTTAAAAGTCCCTCAAAAGAGGAATATGTAATGAAAATATTGTACAGACACACAGTGGAATATTATTCAGCTCTAAGGAATAGAGAAGTTTGAGAATTTACATGTAAACGAATCAAATAATAATTATGAATGAGGTAACCCAGACACAGAAAGACCAGCACCACATATCTTCTGAAGGATGCGGATTCTAGCTTTGAGTCTTTTGTACGTGTTTAACTGAAATACCCACAGAACACAGGACACTAGTAAGGGGTCATGGGAGTGGTATTTCAAGGTCGGGAGAGTAGGACCCAGGTGGTATGAAGAGGACATGGTGGAGATAAACTGGAATGGCTGAACGGAGTGAGTGGGGGTGGGGCAGCAGAGTAAAGGAAGGACTTCGGGTAGAAACAGCTAACACTATTGCTTACCTGTGAACTCCGCAAGCTCAGTAACTAGCCCAGCAACACATGCCCACTGGTGCAATATCAGCAGAAATTTTACAGAAGCAAGCCACCACTTTTTAAAAATTGGATTAGAATTCCACCCCAGAAGATAAACCCCATGCTTGGTACCATTAACTGGACAAAAAATCTGGGCTAAGCCATCATGGAACCTAGGGGGAAACCTAGTACTAATATTCTGCTAGATGGACATAGCAATTAGCTGCCCTCTGAGTTCTTATCTTTATATTTATAGATGGGTACCATCTCTCATACCTCATCAGAGGAGCTTCTTTTTACAGGAGATGAGAATTAGTGCAGAGACCTAAAACTGGCCAGTGTGCAGAGAACCAAAGTCAATGGAGTGCTCAGCTCTAAGTGGGATATTTATGTCATAGCCTCTAACCTCAAGTTTCAGAGATTATGGCAGAAGAGAGGACAGAAAGGTTGTAGGAGATGGGGAATAGACAATTGCAGCAAAATATTTGCTAAGTGTGACAATGCCATTATACATATGAACTCAATGTTGCCCCAGCACAAGACCTGTCTAAGGTCATTCCGGCCAAACTCCCAGCATGGATCAGAAGTCTCACTCATGCCAGAACAGTTAGTAGTGATTTGATGGTCTAGAGGAGGAATGGCCAGTTTTATTCAGGGATATAGACTCTGAAAGGAAACACTCAAGTAGATAATCCCATGTACCTATACACACAGGAAATGCTAAAATGGATTCAGTGGGTTTAAGCACACATAAAACTGGTGGTAACAGTTTTGCGGGATTGGGGATAAGTTGGAAGAGAGGGGATGTAGACGTGCATATGATTAAAACATGTTTTGTGTGCATATATAAAATTCTCAAACAATAAAACAAAGAAGTCACGTATGGTGTTGTGTGTCCATGAGCCCAGCAATTAGGAGGCAAAGGCAGATTTCATGTTTAGGCAGAATGTGTTTTAAACTTCCCACTGAAGAGATAGCCAAAATGTGAGCATTCCTAGGTTGGCCGAGAGCTGTGAGTGTCTACTTAAACTTGTGTCTACTGCAAAGCAGCCACTATCTTGAGGTAGTCTTGTTCTCCTATCTCTTTTCTTTCCCTTTTCTCTCCTGAGTAAATTGATACAAAAGAACAATGACAAACAGACACGTGTATGAATGCACAATAGTGCATCAGGCATAAGGACACAATAATGGCCTCTACTAGCAGCAGTACTGACCACACCTGCACTCCAGCCCTGCTCTGAGCCTGAGTATCAGCATCTACCATGGGCCAAACACACTCAACACATGAGTCCTATGAAGGTGGAGTGTTCAAAACATGTCAAAATATGTTTTCTGTGTTATAATGACAAAGCTTTTAGATGTGTACAGCAACTGAAAGGAAAATACCTATTTGCCATTAGCTTATTTTTCACACACAATTGACCCAGAAGTGCAATAAATTTCAGAACATAATTTCTTTTTAGATTTTAACCTCTCTTGAGTTAAATATCATCAATATTTTGAATGTCTAGTAGATTTCTGTAAGAATAAAATTTATTTCCCTTTTTATTAGTGATCGATGTATTTATAAGTTTTAGATACTAAGATCTTAAGAGATCTTGTTTGGAAACCATTAAACCATCTAGGCACTTGGTTGAGTGGGTTCCCTTAAATATTTCAAAACCACTCTTAGAGATTAATATATTCTGTTCCACCAGAAAACACCAGCAAGGAAAATCCAAGCACTTAGGGAAACCAAGAAAAAAATATAATATATCAGATTTACAAATATGAGAAGTAATTATCATCTGTATAATAAAATCTGAATAAATCAAAAGCAACAGTCCCTAAACTCATGGGCAAAGTCATCGAGAAACAGTGCTTAAAAAAGATGATATATTCTCTTTAGCATTTCCTAAATCTGTGATGACATTGTTACAAATGTCACCAGGAAACTTATGCAAGAATGAAGTGCTATCTTCCCACAATCCCCTGGGGCAAACGTTATTGCTAGCATCTGGCATGTTCTAGAAATTCATTTAAGTTCAAGGCTCAGAGTTGAGGAAGCGTCTCCATGTTTGAAGTGCTTACTATGCAAACATGAAGACCTGAGTTAAGATCTCAAGCACCCACAGGGGGAAGCCTGGGTATGGCAGCATGCCTTTATAATTCCAGCAATGGAGAGCACCTGGGTATGGCGGCATGCCTTTATAATTCCAGCAATGGAGAACACCTGGGTATGGCGGCATGCCTTTATAATTCCAGCAATGGAGAACACCTGGGTATGGCGGCATGCCTTTATAATTCCAGCAATGGAGAACACCTGGGTATGGCGGCATGCCTTTATAATTCCAGCAATGGAGAGCAAGATGGCAAGCAGAGAGACAGGCAGATCTCAGGAGATTTCCAGGACAGGCCAATCAAGGCAGGAAGCTCTATGTTCAACTAGAGACTCTGTCTTAAAAAAAATAATGTAGCCGGATGGTGGTGGTGCATGCCTTTAATCCCAGAACTTGGGAGGCAGGGGCAGGCGGCTATCTGTGAGTTCAAGGCTAGTCTGGTCTACAAGAGCTAGTTCCAGGACATCTAGGGCTGTTACACTGAGAAATCCTATCTCAAAAAACCCAATAATAATAATGATAATGATGATGATGATAATAATAATAATAATAAGGTATAGAACAGTTAAGGAAAGCACATGATATCAACCCAACCTCTGGCCTCCATATGTGTGTGCGCGCGCGCACACACACACACACACACACACACACACGACCACAAAGCTATAGCTATCCAGGGTAGAATATCTACCAAATAAGAGAATTTCACGTTTCCTTTGGGTGCTCCATCAGTAAATTCAAAGTTGTTAGCCAGAGATGAGGTGGTCCCATTATTCCATTACCGCCTCCAGAAACCTTCCTTCGAGCCTCAGGTTATTATCTGAGCTGGTTTCTAGACTAGAAAGCTTTTTACAGCCCTGTTGCCCTTTCTGTTTGGAGGCAGTTTTATAATTTTTCTTTTTTTGAGATAAGGCTTCTCTGTAGCTTTGGAGCCTGTCCTGGAGCTTACTTTGTAGACCAGGCTAGTCATGAGCTCACAGACATCCACCTACCTTTGCCTTCCGAGTGCTGGGATTAAAGGCATGCCCCACCACTGCCCAGATAGTTTTATAAATTCTTCTTACCCAATTCAAGTAGATAAAATTTTTGTGTGTAAGCATGGATGCACACACACACACACACACTCGCTGATGTAGATTATAAGCATTTTCCTTGCTGGTATTTTACTGTTGTGTCTTTCTCATTGGGCCACTAATTTCCCAAGGCATAAAACAAGAAGTAAAGAGGTTAACTCCAAAGAAATGGGGTTGTGGAGATGAGACTAGCATATCCTGTGTCCATGGCAACTGGAAAAGAAGACAGCCTGGAATTGTCTTAAGGGGTATTTCACAGCTTCATGGATTTCCTATTGCCTTTGTAACAAACTCTCACACACTCAGTGCTATAAAATGATACAGTGTCATGTGACAGCTTCGGAGGTCTAAAGCCAGCACTCTATCATGGGATCAAAGCCAAGGATGAGCAAGCCAATGTTTCACTGTACAGGCTTGAAGAACTGTCCATGAGGCCTGAGCCTCACTCTGCAGTTCAAGGGGAAAATCATGAGACCATCTGTGCTCTACCCCACCGGCTCAAGAAAGAGTAATAGTGCCACCCTCATTTGTCTGGTGGTCCTGCCCAACCCCCCAGGCAAGAATGACTGTTTACTTCTCTCATAATTCCATCTTTCTGGTTCCTTTGCCTCCCTCTTCTCCATGTATAGACATGGACCCAGGAAAGAGCCCAAGGAGATTGTTCTGTCTTGAGATCAACTGCTCAGCATATAGCACAGCACAGAAATGGCCTCTGGGATTGGAAATAGTATATTTTCTTTTTCAGGAGACAGAATATAGGCTAACATAAAATCTGTCTTTGCATAAAAGAACTAATTACTATGGAACATAGAGAGAGAGCAGACACAAAACCCAGAAAGCAAAGAAAATGAAAGGCATAGCAAAGATGTGTTTCTTTGCTAGGTAGAGTTTAAACCCTGTCTTTTCAGGTTCCTAAACTAGGTCAAACTGGAAGAGGAGAATAAATTTAGGCTGGAAGTTTTTCTGCCTCAGTGTAATCCTTGTCCTATACCCATCTGAAGCACGTTCACAAGCTCCCCATTATGAAGAAAGGTGTGGGACACATTGAGAATGTCTGAAGGCCATGAAACCTACAGGATAACTTCTCTCCAAGAATGAGCTCTTCATATGTCTTCAACATAGAAGATATGGCCTAGGTAGGGCCTGTAGAATAACACGAGTGGATGACTACAGAGTCTTAAACTTTCTGCCTCAAAAGAGGTCTTTCTAGATGACAATACCACCATGGCAAGCGGGAAACGATTTTAGATCTTGTAAATATTAGGGCATGAGCTACTTATATTATATTTATTTTATTATATATTATATTATATTTTAAAAGATCAGCAAAAGGCTTAAAATGAATCTGCAAAACTATTTTTAAAAAACCTGCTACCAATAGACAATAGGTCAGTTGCTAAAACATGCACCCAACTCTACCTATAGTGGAAGACCACGATGCAGGTAGGTGAAGACACAGATTCATGCTCCATCCTGATATGCCTGGGATGGGCTAAGACAGAACCTGTTTCTGTCTGTATAAAGTCCTGCTGGTATGCATTTATTTTCCCAAGTATTAGGATAGTACAGTTTCCACTCCATGCTTCTGAAACCAGATCTATGCGGTAGAGCATTGTTATGAGCATTGTTACCTTTTTTGATCATAGTACCAAGGACTCTGAGGAACAAAAGCTGAGAACTTGAACTGATTCAGAGATTCATGAGATTTCCTGCCTGAGTTTTGTGAGGACATGAGGGCAGAGAGAAGGGAGGAGCAAAGAAAGGGTGCATGGGTCTTCCAGCCAGGGTGGGAGAGAGACTAAGGACTTTGACTAACTCAAGGCTGGAGACAGATGGGCCACCAGTTCTCTGAGCCCCACAGTCCTTCTTTTCCACCTTGGGAGAGTGTTGATCCTAATGTCACACGAGGGGGGCAGAGCTAGGCCTTGCTCAGACACCGTTTGTCATTTCTTCAAGTAACGTTTCACTGTAAAAAAGGCAACACTCCCACCGTCTTCCTCTCCCTAAGATCTTATTACTTAAATCTTTCTATAAGAGCACTTTAATCAAGGCCATCCAACTCAAATATACAGATTTTTCCTATCTGGACACAAGTACCCTAATGCGTCTTGTTCCATTTTCAAAAAGAAAAAAGAGGCTGTGAAAAAAAAAAAAGGGTGTGGACAGCCTGAGCCTTTTTCTACCATGAGTAAAATTGAGCTGACGATGTCCTGAAATGTGAGCGCATGGTGCTAAAAGTGGCTGCGACGCCTCCTCAGCAAGAGCTGGCATGGCACTACAGAGAGAAAACTCAGGGGATGGTGTCGTACCTCTGCTCTCCTCTGGCAGTCAGCACCCCAGTAAGTGATTTCTTACATGAATTCAAGTTACACTTTGCCTTCCCTAGCTGTCCTATCTAAAATCCTGGGGAGAGGGAGGATGGCTTTTAGAGTCCGAGTTATAAACCATCAGAAACTCATTCTAGGATTTCAGATTCTTTATCTTCAATTTGAACGACTAATGGTTTGAATTCCAAGTCTCTGCCACGTCCTACTCCTTTGTCAAATGGCTGAAGGCCTACACATAAAAACGTAAAATTTATAGGACAAGTTTTGTGCTCAGAATCATTTGTCAAGGGTAATAATCACTATCCAAAGTTTTTCCTTCATAAAAGTCAATGTTTAAATAATGGGTTTTCTTATAAGAACACACACCTTTATAATTAAGTAGAAATCAAAGTTACTTTGATGGACGACAATGTTGTGACTTATGTGGAATCCAGTACAAGGTTGGAACTCGATAAATAACTGCCTCCAGCCCTTGACAATTTAATGCACATTTGCATTTTGCTCCCCATATGTTCTAGATTTTGCCTAGAAGAATATTGTTAATCAGAAACAGCTACAAAATTTCTGCTAGCTTAAAAAATAACAGGAAGCAGCGTCAGTCTTCCTCCATGCTGGTCACTCGAGTCTTTGACTCATTAAGCATTCAAGTTAAATGAAGCTGTTAACCAATACAATCTGTGCTTCTCTGATTATTTTTTAAACTTTCCTATTAAATGTGATGAGGCTTAAAAAGCCATCTCGAGAAGAGAATGCTTGCAGCTCCTCTCAGTGTGGGAAAGCTGTATCAAAGATTCTGGTCGCACAGACTTCTGTGTTGGGCTGGAAACTCATCCCGCATCTGGCTTACTTTTCTTACGGCCTCATGTCCTTTTCCCCTGCCTCCCTTTACCCAAGCTGTGTGAGGAAAGATCTGAAAGTATACCCCATGTGTTTGAAGAATGACACAGGATAAGGAAACATAGCTTCAAAGTGATCATTACAAAGACAAGAAACAGAACATACGGGGGAAAGAGCTCCACATGGTGGGAAAAGACCAGAAAGGAAAAAAAAAAAAAACCAACAACAACAAACAACCACCAGACTGTTTTTCAATCCAACACGTTCGCTTTCTGTGGATTCCAAAGTGTGAGTCAGAGGTGATTCCAGCCATCTGTGAAAAGCACACAGACAAGCAGATATGGAAGCATCTGCTGGGGGACAGAATGGCCCTCAGTTCCCAGATACAACAGGAATTGGTGACAGTGCCCAGTCATTTTCAAAGATCCACTATAATAACACAGAACATTCCAGAGAAAAAAATATCACAACAGAAGGTAATGCTCACTTCACATGTCAAGAGGACTCTCCACCCTCTGAGAATCATTGCTCTGCACAGGCACTCAGTGAAGGCCCTTAAGCACAGAGCAGATAAGACATCCTTGCTTGCCAACAGTTTCTAAGGACCAGGCTCACACAAGACTCATCAGCAGGGCTGTGTCAGGGACCTGCTTACCTGCAGAGGTGGCCAGATGCAGTGAAATCCTGTGGGGCAGAGATGAAGGATGCCAGCCACGGTCCAGGGAGGTCTGTGAGTTGGTGAGGAGAGTTGGCTCTGCCATGATTTCTCCATCGTGTCTTGTTGGCATGAGAAAATTGCAAACTCAGTTTTGGTAGATGTTCCAATTTTTCTTAAGAAACTGATTCTAAAGAGTATTTTTCTAAAGCTTTACAACTAGCTCAGTTTTTTTTATTTTTTTTTTTTAAAGAAGAAGTATCGTTTGGGTGAGAAGGGGCGAACATCTCAAGCCCTGTGAAGCCCCGAGTTAGACGATGTAGCTACGGAGAGAACGGTGTGGGGAAGGAGAAGAAAAATTGTTACGCTTAAATTCTCCCTTCATATGTTTGTTTCCAAAATTATATTTTAGCAGATATAGCAGCTGCCTCTGTTCCGTGATTTTTAAATGCTGGGTCTACCATCTCCCAAGGAATTGCAGCACACCCATCTGCACAGGGTTTGAAATACCACCCCTTGGCATGAATTCCAGTGGTTACACTCTTCATTCCACAAAGGCTTCCTTCCCCTTCAGACCACCCTCCAGCAGTGGTCCTAGGAATGTAGCCTTCAGCGTCCTGTGACTTGGCTTTCAGTCTTGGCTTCTCGAATACCAACTTTCTTTTCTGAGGATGTTATGAAGTCTCTCTCAGATTTCAACTTGCTTTTCTGAGGATGTTATGAAGTCTCTTGGCGCAGTAAGTGTTTTAGCTACAGTCCCAGAGCAAACCCTGATACCGTCCCTGTAATGATCAGCATGAAATCTCCAACTAATGCTTGCACTCAACAGGTGACATTTACCCTATTTGTTTCCGTTGTTGCTTTCACGTGAATGCATTCGCTAGAATGCATCCCTTGTGGCAGAGAATGAAATGCTTGAGCTTGAGAAGAGAATATGGCGCAAGGTAGTCAGTTTCCGGGATGCCCAGAAGCTGTGCCTGAAGGGGATCAGAGGCAGGGAATGGCTTCATCTGAGCTGGCTTTGACCCTGGCACCCTCACAGATGTAGGACTGTTGAGCTAAGTCAACAGCTCTCAACCTACAGATTGCCACCAGACATCCTTACTGAAGGACTTGTTGGTCCACAGAATCCTTGAAAATCAAGAGAAACAACACCCACTGTCATTAGCTCCCATTAGCCCTGGGTATTTTGAAAAGGCATGAGTGTCCCTGCTCAGTACTTAACTCCTCCAGCAGTCTGCCATGCTTCTGTTAATAATTGATAAGAGCAAAATCTGATGTGATAGATTTCCAATTATGTTTCACATTCTTTTCATGGATTAATAATGAAGAACAAGAAGTTACCTGGCATTGAAATGTATTACACTATATGGCTCTGTCCAGACATTTATTTTAAAAAATGGAATTTAGAGCCTTTTGGCTATTTCAAATGGACTATGGATAGGAAAACTGAAACGCCTATACTTTCTTGATCTTTACTCTATCTTCCTGTTATTTTGTTCTTAAGTTCAAAAAACTGAGCACATAAATCATTTTTCTCTAAACATGTGGCAATTTCTAAAAATTTCTAAAAAATGTGGCAAAAATTCTTCCTTTTAATAACTCTCACATGACACTGGAAGTCTATTAATAGAACAGACATGATGGCCACAAGTCTTTAGTTTAGGCAAGAACACTCAGAGCACAGGTATGAGCCTTGCATGGTATACCCAGTCACGTGAACTAGCTTCTGGAATCAAAATGGGGACCAACAAACATTCAGAAATATCAGGCCAGGCTTCTACTATTTTCTTACAGAGGTTAAATTTAGAGCCTTGATGACTACACCTCTTCTTCTCCTCCTCTTCCTCCTCATCCTCCTTTCTCATCATCATAATCACATCATCACATATTTGCTTACTAAAAACATAGTTAAAAGTTTTTGACCATTTTATATATGAGTATTGTATTGACATCATTTCTTTTCTCCCTTCCCACCCCGCAAATCCTTCTGTGCGCCTCTCTCTTTTCACTTTAATTGTTGTTACATAAATTGATAGGCTTTAGAAATAATACAGCTGGCTGAGTTGTTTCAGTGCTGCTCGTATACACTTGGTTTAGAACTGACCACTTGCTATTGGATAACAAGTTATGTATTCCCACCTGAGGAAGCCTGATTCTCCCTCTCTTGCCAGTCACTGGTTTCCTCTAGCTTCCGAGTCATATATAGAGGTCTTGTAGCAGATAGCCCAGATCTCTGACTCTTGCAATCTTTCCTTCTCTTCTGTGATGTTCCTTGAGCCGCAGGTGGAGGAGTAGTGCTCTGGATGTATTGATTGCCACTGGGCACCCCTCAGCCAGTTGTTCTCTGAGCTTTGGTCAGTTGTGGCTATCCCCAATCATCTCCACATACTTTAAAAAAGAATCTTCCTTGATGAGAGATGAGAGCTACGGTTAGCAAACCTGATCTGGGTGTAGGCAAGTGCCCTGAGCTAAGTCTGGAGACTGAATGTGGTCCAGGTGGGTTAGAATCCGGCCAGCTGATAAGACTGAACTGAAATGGGGATGTCTGAGTGGGGAGCTGGGAACGGTGTAGGCAGGATTGATCAGACTCTGGATGACTAGGTTTTTAATGGGCCTTCGGGTGGGGGAACTATTTATCGTTTTGCCGCAAAACAACACAACATCGGAGCTACTTTGAGGAAGTAGATTGAGAAGAACAGTAGAAAAGAAACATCTAATAGAAGCTAAAACCAAAACAGAAGAATGGAGGATGGGGGAAGGGATGTAGAATTTTTAAGTAATTGGCCTCTATAAACTCATTAGGAGTGGCAGTATTAGGAGGTGGCCTTGGTAGATAAAGTGTGTCACTGTGGGGGTGGGGTGGGTGGGGTCTCCTAAGCTCAAACTATGCCTAGTTCAATTCACTTTCTGTTGCCTGTGGATTAAGATTTAGAACTCTTAGCTCCTTCTCCAGCACCATGTCTGCGTGCATGCCTCATGTCTTTCCATGATGTTAATGGACTATAAAACTCTGTACTCTAAGCCATCCCAACTAAATGTTTTCCTTCATAAGAGTTGCCATGCATGGCATCTCTTGAGAGCAATAGAAACCCTAACTAAGACGGAGAAGAAGGAGAGAGAGAAAGGACAAGCAGCGAGGACAGGAAGAGAGGGAGATTTTCTTCTTTCTTCTTGTGTCATGTCCCTTCCACAGATCCAATAAAAAAAATAGTCTTACACTCTTGAGCTAAGTCAGTTTCATCCTCAAGTTGTCTATGCCCTGCTATGAATTTTGCAGAGAAGCATAAATTAATGTAGATAAGTTCATATATTTGTCAGGAAAGAGTAACTTAAGAATTGAGAAAAAAAAACCCTCAGGGAAGAGCATCCCCGGTTCTGTTCTGAATTAATATTTAATTATTTAGTATGACTCATGCCTAGTACCATAAAGCTGTCCAAGAACCAATGGACAGCTGGACCATGTGGTAGTCTTATTTTGGTCCTTTGAGGAGCTCCCATACTGACTTCCACAGTGGCTGAATGCGCTTAGATTCCATCAGCAGCACGTAAGGACTCCTCTTTCCCTACATCCTCGCCAGCATACTGTTTATTATCTTTTTATAAAAACTGATTTACCATTTGTATTTTATGTGTTTGGGAATTTTTCTTGCATGTATGTCAGTGTATGTACCATGTGTGTGCCTGGTTTCCATAGAGGATATCAGATCTGCCCCAACTGGAGCTGTAGATAATTCTGAGCTGCCATGTGGGTGCCGGAAATTGAACCTAGGACCCTGGGGATAAAAATACATGCTCTTAACTCCTGAGTCATCTCCCTAGTCCACCATTTCTTGATGATAGTCATTCTGACTAGCATGATTCAGACTCCCAGCAAAGGCTTGCTGGCTCGGTCATCTCTTGGTAGCGTGAGTAAACTTCAACACACACACTTTTGTAAGTTGTATGCCTTAAAATTCCTCACATTCATTTCCATTGTCATCAGGATTACATTACACCTCTCCTCTGTGGCTTCTGAACCTTACATGAGTGGCCTCCGCCATCTTCTCCCATGGTCCCTAAGACCACTTTTCTCACTCACCAGTTTTGAGAGCTGAGTTCTGAGTACCCTGTTCCTTCCCATGCTACAGCCCAACATGAGTGCATGCCCTCTGCCTTGCATGTCCCTTCTTCTCGTCCTTTCTGCTATGGCTTTCTGTTTTCTTTTTCCACCTCCATCATTTCCACCAGGACCCCAAATCTCGTTCCCTCATTCAGTTTCATCCCCAGCACCCAACGAGGTTTGTAAAATTGTAGGTTATTCTCACATACATTAAACTATGAGGGCATTGGGAAGGGACTGCAATGGTTGTCTCCATGGCTCCCAGGATGTAGCAAAGAACTTCTCTTGATGTGGACACTCATCGAGTGTTAAAGGAGAGGCAGGAAGAGTAGTGTGTGTGAGAAGACATAGTTGTTATCTCTTTTGTAGGAAAATAGTTTTGAATTTGATTGTGGAAAACAGCAAACAAACCCTGAATTGGAGTAGCTGTTTTCATTGTAATCTCAGTTTCTCTCATTCCCATTTTGGTGTGGGGAAGAGGTGAAACCCTGCAGCAGGAGTGCAGATCACTGCTTCTGGTGAACACCATGGAAAGGAACACACCGGAGAGCCGCTGCAGATTTGACTACCATTTCAGCTCCAGGTGAGCTGCCATAACACTAACTTAGCAACATTTGCCCATGGTTCAGAAACACTGCCCTGAGTGGAGAAAAGCCCCATTATAGCATTCTCGCTTGTACCAGGCTTTCTGTTCCAAAGCAAAACAACTCAACGGCAATGTCTACAACTGTCATGGAAACTTCTATGGCAGCCAAGTACCTCTGCATCTCCATGCTACAATACCTGCTTAGTCAGTGACAATACCTGGGCCCTTCATGGAGAGTACAGGCTTAGGAAATGCTGAATATTGGGTACCAAGAATCCTAAGTTAGGAATCTGTGGTAGGAAAAGACTACATTGCCTTGTGGCCAGAGCCTCCCAGCACCTAGTCGACAACCTCCCAGAAAACAGCTAGAGGAGAGTGCTCTGGTAGAGTTGAGGCACACTGTTGCCTGAAAGGCAAGTGCCTACATGTCACTGGTGGCCTAGCATCAGGACTCTGTAGTGTCCATGCAAATGCAATTACAATCACCAGGGTGCCCCCAACACACCGCACTCTGGGCATGCAGCCCTTGGCCATCCTCCTCTTGTGCATGGCTGAATCTGGGATGTGCCCTCCCTCATATAACAAAATGAATATGACAGCCTGGGGTTTGAGGCCTAATTCTAGTCGGCTTACAATTTCCTTGAGAGAGCACACCAAATTTGGGTAACTCTTAAAGATCTATAGGGCAGAACATTTAAATAGAATTTCATGAATGAACACAGCTATCAACCTTCCAATTTTCATTCTTCAGAGAGTGCCCCACAGCACAGAATAGAATCACAAATGAGCAAGTGTCTCGATGTCTGTGTTCAAGAGCATCAGAGTCTGGCTCTTTGGCCTCGGAAATGGTGACATCCATCCAAGGGACTGCAGGCAAGTGTTCCATCAGTAAGCAGTTGGCTTTTACACATTTCCTCAGCCCCCATAAAGCGGTGAGCCAGGATAAAAAAAACATGAAGCTGAATTTGTGAGTTTATTTGTGCTCAAGGTTGAGGCAGAAGCCAAAGAGCACAGCAGGGCTTTCCCTGGAGTAAGCTGGTTGAAACACCAAAGCAACCGGGTTTCCTTCAAACCCCAAGTCATGTGCCTGGGCCCTCAGGAATGTGGGCACTAATGCTATTCACACATCTCTCGGTCCCCATGGCAACCTATAAACTCTAACTGAAATTGAGGATACAGATTAGTCTTTCGGGGGGGGGAGATAACTAAAATTCAGCCTGAGTTGGAAGAATTGCCCCCACCCTCCTCTCCTCCCTCCTTTCTTTCCTTCAAGCACTTATGATTCTTTTTCTTCTCTCCAAAGCAGATGATGATATTGAAGAATAAATGAATAGCATCCCACACCAGGTCTTTCGGAGGCATGGTCACCATGCTTCAGCAAGTTGCTCATTTCTCCCAAAGGTCCTTAAAAATCAAAGTTATTCTGCGTGTAGACCAGTTACTTTGAGCAGTTCAGTGAGGTAGGCTGAGTGGCTTGCTGTGCAGGGCAGGGGCTGGTGATGTCTGTGCAGAATGTTTCTTCTAATTGGCTCAGCCTGCCAGCCACTTGAGACTACATGCCAGCCCCCAAGAGAAATCAAATAGTCTTCGCCTAAACCAATTGGATTAGCTCTACTTGAATGAGCCTATCTTGACCGAATAGAGCTCCCAATGTACTCATGGAAATGACCTTTGCCTCCTATGAGTTCCACGAAATTTTTTGAATAGCAAGTCAGTCATTTATAGAGGAAATCCATGCATCAATAACGCCAAGGAAGACTTGAGTTTCTCATGATAATGAGAAGATTCAGTACCTGAGCTAGTTATTACATATCTACCCCAGAATCCTATATTTAGTCAGCACAGTCTGGGGAGACAACAGACATCCTTGGAGCCCAGCTTATCTGAAGGAACAACATAACCTTTAGGTTTGATAATCATGCCAAATATTGAATATTTAAAAGCAAATGTTATTCTAATTAACGGCATTCACAAATGGCGATAGCTTCTCCTACAAATGCTGGCTTGAAGAATAACCCCCAAGACTCAAACCAGAATGGGAAAAAAAAAGTACGAACTTAAAGTTATTTTTGTACAAGGTCATAGGAAGCTGCCATGGCCTTCAAAGATCAGCTGACATTGTGGTCTAGAGTATTTTACAGACAGCTGTCAACAGGGAATTCTACACTGTCAGAGTCAACAACTCCAGAAGTTTACTAGGAGAAACTAGAGACAGGTTTCTGAGATAGCAGAAGCAGAAAGATAGCTGGTTGGACTCTCCCAGGGAAATCAAACCTCTGCTCTTCCTGAAAGGACTTTCAGGGGATTCAGAGCGACAATAAATTCCCCATCAAGGTTCTATTTGCTTTTTCTAACATTCAGTCAATCTGGTAATATGTGTTTGTTATTTTGTTTAGATAAACAGGAAAGCAATGATGAAAAAAGAAATACTGTCTACTTTTACACACATACACAAAAATATTAATACACTAAGAATCTGAATCTATATCTATATCTCATATACATATATATATATATTTTCCTGAATTCTTCTGTGATATTTTTAAACAAAATATTATGTTTCTGTGCCATTGAATACATGTCTACCTCATCCTTTAATAGAGTGTTATAATGATGAGTTCTAATGACGTAATTGTTTAATTCCCCTTCTACCAACAGACTTCTTGGTCTGTCCGGCAGACACCTGTATAAATGCTGCTCACTCTTTCTACAACCCTCACAGTTTCTATTCTTGAGAATTCCCGGGCATTTCAACATCAGTTCTTAGGAAGCTTTCTGTTTGCTGAAGTTCCCATCAACATGTCTGTCTTGGATCAGGTGCTCCTGCACCCACAGGCTGTGAATGGGTAGTCACCCATCTTAACTCGGCACATGAGCAGTCAGCAAAGACTTTGAGTACATCAGAAGATCCCCCAAGCCCACCCAAACCTTGGATTTTTATAACACTAAAGTGGAGTTCTATCACTTCATATCTGTGTGTCGGTTTTAATAGTCTTACCCTAAAGCCACATTTTTTATTGACATGTTGTAAGCCTGGCCATGGTGCACGCCTTTAATCCCAGCACTAGGGAGGTGGAGCTCTGTGAGTTCGAGGCTAGCCTGTTCTACAAGAGCTAGTTCCAGGACAGGCTTCAAAAACTATAGAGAAACCCTGGCTCAAAAAACCAAAAACAAAACAAAAAATCATTTTGTGTTTATGTCGATGTATCATCAATTTCCGGGAACATGACTATGATTCTTGGGATTACATAGCAGCAACACCAGCTGGGGATATGACTGGATTTGGAAGCAACTTCAACACCACTGTAAATCAACTATGAGGAGTCAGTCCACATGGGGACTCCATTCAGTCGGTGTTGCCCATGCCCCACAGTCTCACCCTGCTGTATTCCTCTTCTCTGCTGATGCCAGCTTTGAGAAACACTGTCACCTCTGCTTCACCTGGAATGCTCCAGTGTTATTTACTTTCTGGACCTCTAAAACAGA
This sequence comes from Ondatra zibethicus, assembly GCA_004026605.1. Taxonomy (NCBI): domain Eukaryota; kingdom Metazoa; phylum Chordata; class Mammalia; order Rodentia; family Cricetidae; genus Ondatra; species Ondatra zibethicus. The sequence continues at coordinate 156,158 of PVIU01001102.1, forward strand.
AAAAATAAATAAAAAACAGAAAACAAACAAACAAAAAACCAAACAAACCACTTTCTAAACTTCTTATTTCAGATGTCAGGGCTCTTACTATCACACAGCTGTGAGCTCTCCTCCTATCTGAATGTACTTCAGCTGCCACACCTCTCCCTGTGGTGTGGGAGAATTGTCTGTATTCTGTCAACCATGTTTTAAATAAATGCTGATTGGCCATTACCAGGCAGGAAATACAGGCGGGAAAACCAGACAGGAAGAGGTGGGGCAATGAGAACAGGAGAATTCTGGGAAGAAGGAAGCCCATTCCTCCTGAGTTCTGCCCAGATTACAGAAGAAGCAGGATGTGACTTGCCTGGCTGAAAAAGGTACTGAGCCGTGTGGCTAACATAGATAAGGATAATGGGTTAATATACGTTATAAGAGCCAATATGAAGCCTGAGCTAATGGGCCAATCAGTTTATAACCTAATGTAAATTCTCTGTTTGATTTTCTTTGGTACTTGTCGGCTGTGGGAATTGGGCAGGACAGAAACCCCAACAAGCAGGCCCGTCATGTTACATCCCTGGGACAGCCTGTAGACTCCCTTCACCGATCCACACAATTCCCTGCTAGCAATGTTCAGAGTTCCATCACCTGCCCACACCTCCCTGTGTATAGCCTGTAGGCTAACTTCACCTATCCTCACCTGTTCCCACCAACAGTGTGACTACCTTTGCCTGCTCTCACCTGTTCCTGCCAACAATGTGGCTACCTTCACCTGTCCCTACCCGTTCCCACCAACAGCGTGACTACCTTCACTTGTTCACACCTATCCACACCAACAGTGTGACTACCTTCACCTGCCCATACCTGTCCCTACCAACAGTGTGACTACCTTCACCTGTGCACACCTCTCCCCACAACAGTGTATAGACTGCTTTCACTTGTCCAATGACTTAAGCCATACATCTGAAAGTCATTCTTCATATCCAGGCTGTCCTAACAGGGCATGTCTATAAACTACCTCTAAATCTGGTTGTCTTTTCCTTGCTAGGGTCAGAGATACTATCTTCTTACATGTCTTCCTTTTCTCCACAGATTAAAGCCATCCTAAGTACTTCCCAAGATGCAGCCTGACCTTCCCAAGCCCATCCTCCTATGATGCCAATGACTAGTAGGAGTTGTTTCCTCCATCTTCCCTCCTCCTTCCTAAAGAAGAAGCCATTTAGATCTTCAGACCACCATGTTCTTTCTTTTGGCGCTTGCTTAGGTATTTGGATGCAACTTATAGAATAATGCGCCACAGTATATTTTTGAAGACAGAGATGTGGGAAAATGCTTTAATCCGAGGCAAGGACACATCCCACAGAAACATGTAGAGTCATTTAGGGTGGGCCCCAAATGTCTATCTGCAGCCCCTTGTAGCAAAAACTAAGAAAGGAGCCGGTACAGTATTTAGCTTCATTAGTTCTGGGAGATAACAGTAAATTAAATCTTAGTTCTGATACTTGAGAGAAATATGGTTTATTGGTAGCCGAAAGTGGTGCTTGGGCCTCTGTGTCAAAAACCCTACTTTGTCATCAGTACCCAGACTCTGTACTCACTACTTCAGAGTCTGCCCTGACTCAACTTCCACGCCCTTCACCAAAGCCAGTAACTCAATCTTTCCTCCCAACTCAGCACGGTGTACTTATGCCCCAGTTTCAGGACTTGTGCGTTCTGAGTGCCAGCCTCTGGCCTCTCTTGTGACCTCATTTAGGGAACACGTTCTTTCTTCACAGCTTACCCTCATTCACCATCAATAACGGAACAAGTGAAAACACATCTCAGTGCTAGAGGTGTCACTGAAAGGTAAAGATTTACATGTTAGTAATTCTTCATAATCTAAACAGGACAGAGGCCAAGGCTGCCTTTATGACTTCATCCTAAGAATTTACAACATACTTTGGTGTTTCCCAGACAATCTGAGGCTAAACTGGATACAACTCTCTTCAATATCAAGCCTATTTACAACAAAGCCAATCTATTGGCTTTGTGGTTAGTGTGAAGAAGAGATAAAATGTGTTAGAAATACTCTTTCCAATCTCTGGCTCCTGGTCTGCAGGTCACCACACCCACCAGTCGGGCTGGGCATGGCATGGCTTGGGGCAGAGCCAATAGCTATGGTTGCTTCGTTCTCATGCAAAGAGAACTTGCTCTCTGAAGAAGCAAGACTGTCTTTGAAGGACCTAACTCTGTGGCTATAACTTAGGTGGAAAACAACTTTTGCTGATAAACAGAGCTCAGACCTACTATTTCCCTTTCCCATTCATTTCTATTGGTCCCTCCACCCAAGACAGCAATCATGGAAAGTAACTCATTTCTTGGTGATTTATTTCTACCCAAGTCTTTACCAAAAGCAGCCTATGGGGAGCAGATATTCTTCACCAGTATCTCTAGTATTTTTCCTCCCTGGATGAACTATCCTGCTTCTTCCTTCATCCCAACAGATAGGACTATATAAACATCTCCTATGGATATAATTCTTTGTACATAATTCTCTGCATACCTTTCACATTACAGAGAATATATGAGTGAAATTTCTAAATATATAAAATGATTAAAATGAAAGGGCTGCCTGAAAAATCAGCAAGACCTGCTGAAGACTTTGAAGGACAAAAAAAAAAAAAAAAAAAAAAAAAAAAAAAAAAAAAAAAAAAAAAAAAAAAAAAAAAAAAAAAAAAAAAAAAAAAAAAAAAAAAAAAAAAAAAAAAAAAAAAAAAAAAAAAAAAAAAAAAAAAAAAAAAAAAAAAAGGAACATGTGCTATATTAAACCGTGGCCATTTTGTTGTATTTGTTTCTGCAACATTACCTAACCTCTTCTGATTTATTCAGGGTCTTTGAACCACCACGACTGATTCCATTACTTTATCATACCCAGGAAAATTAATCAAGCATATGGGCTTATGCCTGGAGCTTTGTACATGCAAAACAAATAAATACTCTACTACTGAGTTACATCTTCAGTCCTTCATTTGTGACACAGAATCTCACTATGTAGCCAAGGCTGATCTTGAACTCAAGATTCTTCCTCCTCTGCCTATGAAAGGGTGGGATTATGGGTATGTGCCACCACGCATGGCTAACCTTCTTTTGATAGATGAGAAACTATCTTTTCATGAGGAAAGCAAACATTTTTCTATGTTTTTCAGCAAAGAAGAAACTGAGCAAATTCTAATAATTTATAACGTACCTTGGTAATTCCCACCCAACCCGTGAAGTTGAACTGAGTTCAGCTTAATTTAACATCAAGTGTGCACGTCACAGCTTGGCCACACTTTCTCATGGTTACATTTTGTTCCTGTTCCAGCTCTGTCCCTTTCCCTAGACCATTTACTGAAAATATTTATAAATTAATTATTTTTATCCCTCTTGATATATAAATCTTCTCTGTCCCACGCAGGTTTCAAAATCTGAAAGGGGCTTTCTCAAGGCCCTAGAGGTTATTCCTTGAAGTGCACTCAGTAAGGAAGTTGGTGCTCTAAGCCAACTTCCAGCAAGAGGGGAGGATCTTAATTATAATCAGCTAAACCCCTCATCAGACAGAAAGCTTGACCCCACTGATAACAACACCCCTACAGTTGCCCATGACCTTCCGACCTCCCAGCGTGTTAAGACTCTTCAATTCATCTCTTGCAGTGCTAACCATTTAGCATGCACTGTGAAGTTTTCTTTCAACAGCCCTCAGAAAGTTATATTACCTTAGATGTTATAAAGGACTGAAGAAACTATGTACATGAAGAGATGATCATGTTAAGGCTGACGGTCTAGGCTTGGTGTGTGAAGTGCTTGATGTTCAAGCATGGAGACTTCCAGTCTGCTTCTTGTTGCTAATAAAACATTCCGGCCAAAGCAACTTAAAGGAGAAAGGGTTTATTTGGCTTACACTTCAAGGTCACCTTCGATCATTGAAGGATGTCAGGCCGGGAACTCAAGGCAGGAGGAAAAACTGATCGAGGGATGCTGCTTGTTGGGTCACATAAATAACTTTCTCCCAGCCTCTTGCTTAACCTGCTTTCTTATACAACTCAGGGCCACCCACATGAATGTTCACAACAAGTAGATTAGTTGTTTATGAGGGCCAATGACGTAAAGGAGCTCAGTTAAAGTCACCAGGAAGTAGCTGTGAGAAACCCTCACTACTTTGATAAAATCTCAACAGTGAAGAAACTGAGGAGCAGAATGGCTTCAGGGACTCATCCAGGCCCATCCCTATCACAAAGTCCACTCTCTGAGCTCAGTTTGTAATTTTAACTCACGGGTCTGCATGTGTGTATCACCTGTATGCTGCACCTGCCGGGGACTTCTTCTCATTCCTGAGTCTTCAGTTGCTTAAGGGGTGTAGGTCAGTCTCCAAACACCAATGTAAAGAGCTTGGTTAGCAAGCAGGGCTGTAGAATGGCGGGGCCTTTGTGTTTTTTCCCCATGGAAGGAATTATTTTTTTCTCTCCAGTCGCTTCTGCAAAATGATGGCTGTGTACTTGGCTGGAAGTCCTGCAAAGGCCCAGTTTTCCCCAAACTGAGGATTGCATCAAGCCTGAGGACCCTGTCTCAGAGTTGGGGTTGTGCCTTGGCGTGCTCAAGATGTGTGTCACCAGCGTGACTGCCTGAGAGGCAGAGGGGAAGAAAGCATTCCCTTTTACTAAAATAATCACTTCTGGGTTCCTGCACAGGTAGGAATGGCACTTCTGACTATGCTGTTGTTGATTTTGTATCATGATCGCCTACTCTGCTTTCAACAGCAGCACTGTCTATTCCGGGCTTCCTGCGGCAGGCACGTGGAATCCCTAAGGGCTTTAATCCTTTTGCTTCGCCCATGCCTGTGTTGTCTTTTAAAGTGGCAGCAGTCCGTCTGCTGGAACTCTCAGTGGTGAGGGCAGCTCCATTGGCCACTCTCCTGTAGAAGAATTATATGCCACTTGAGCTGACAGTTTGTTCATGCTTCTCTGTCCCTTCCCCTGAAGGCACCCACCCAGGGTCTGCTCTGGACACGGGATCCAGGGTCTTCACCCTAGAGTGCGAAACAGACCTGAATGGACATCCAAGAGAAACCGCAACAGAAGACTTGAAGCCACCAGTAAGTAAGGGAGCAAAGAAACCAACCCCCTGGCGTAGAAAGTCACTGAAGTGCCCGGGTTGTTTGTCATGGGAGTCACATGTAAGAGGCCCTGCAATGACTTTTACGACATAGGCCATCTCTGTTACTTGCCCTGTCTTTTTTCCTAGCTGCCGCCGCTCCAGCACTCCACCTGCTGTCTACTCCTTGTCTCCTAGCATCCTTTCAGTCTGAAATGTCACCCAAGCAACTCTTTCCAGGGAGCCCTGGAGATCCACAGTAGCCCCTCCCAGGTAGTTCACTGTGACACATCCTGTAACGCTTTGCTTTTTAATATTCAATATTTATTTCTATCAATGTTTATTAAATATTCCATACCAATCACAACCAATACTGAGGCGACTGTGATGAAGATGACAACATCCTTCTCCTGGTGGAGATTATGGTCCAACCAAAAACTGCCAACTCCCTGTGTGAAGTCGCTGTCTCCTACACTAAGCAGTCGGCTTCTCAGAACAGGGGCCATGCTTAGCACCCTTGATTGACAGAATTGCTTTCTACAGGTGAGGTCCTCAATCAGTGAGACAGTGAGTGAGTTACTCCTAAATTCTATCCCAAATCAGCCTTGATGCTTTGAGAGACATCAAAATATATCAACAGCAAATGCCTTTCCTCCAGTAAGAAACGCTGACGTTCACAATGGATTTTAGAGTCTTGCGCTTCACAGCTTCCTTAGCAGAAAACAAGCCACAGTGCGGCTTCTGCTCTGTCCCCCTCAGGCCACATGGAGAGGCTGGCGCATGCTGGCCTCACTGGGCCTTGGCTCTCCCGCTCTGGTATCCCAGTCCTGGCACCGTCTCCAGCACCCGAGAAGAAACCGTCTTCTACTTTCAGCGAAACCTTGAAGTGCACAACCTGATCTACATACCCCAGTGGATTTGCCAGGGTTTTATGGTTTATTTATTACTGTCTGAGACAATTCATGGTTTCATTTCATTTCCCCTGGCTTCACCATGGAATCTGAGGGGATAATTACTCCAGAACCATCACAGTTATAACAAGCAGCAGAAGCCTGGGCACCAGTCCAGATGTTTGTGCTATTTTGGTTGCTGGGTTTTTGCTTACGCCACTGATCAATGAGCTGATGCCTTTGACTAGGGAATTTTTTTCTCTAAAATAGTCCATCATGGTATAGCAACCTCATACGTACTGTTTGGTTACATAACCCCTTCTTTCCTCTGTCAGCTACTATGGTTAATTTTGAGTTAAGATATCTTTGAGGGACACGGGAATAAAGATGACAATCATCCACTTCTTTGCAAAAGATGCTTCCTTGTAAAAACCTCCTGAGTTCACCTACTAGCAACTGAATTTCAATGTAACCTAGCACTCGCAACTTTACACCCATCTGCATGCATGTGTGCACGCACTCTCTTTCTCTCTCACACACACACATGTGCACACACACACACCTGCAGACACATCTACACATACCTGTACACCCATACACACCTGCACACTTACCTGGACACACTTGCGTGCATCCACACACAGCTTCACTTTGGAGTTGCTTGCTGAAGACAGCAAAGGGTTGTCACTTGCCAGACAGAACTTATCAGGCTGGATGTGGCCTTTGGCAAGGAGAGACATATACATCATTGTAATATGCTCTAGAGTCTGCACCATGCCTTAGCGTTTATTTTGTTTGTTTGTTTTTGTTTTTGTTTTCAGATAAGATATTCAACGTTAATGCTCCAAGGCCCACTCACAATAGTCAAGATATAGAATTATCTGGCACATCCATAGCTATTTGCAAGAAAATAGATGTAAGTGAAGATCATCATATTAATCAAAATAAACCAAACACAGAGAGAAAACTGTTGCTATTTTCTTTATTGTGGGAATTCAGAAAAGGAAAGGACAGGAAGTGAAGGGGAATCTTCCTGGGGTTTGAAGGGAAGTGGAGAAGGGTGAGTAAAGCAGCCAAGGCAGTGTATATGAGGATAGAAATAGCATAGCAAATCCACTCAGTAGTATCTTCAAAAGAAACTAATATAGCAAACATAAGCCAAGTTGGGATTCAGAAGAAAATATAAAAATCATGCAACAATCAAGCCATAGTATGCTATTGAGATAACCGACGTGTAGCCGAATGATAACGGCTGCTATGGTTTGAGGGGAAAGAAAGGGAAATGAGAGGATGTCTGTGCTTCAGATACGCGGCTCTCCAGCTCAGGCAGGTTACCCCGTCAGTTCCTAAGACTGTCTGCATGAAGGGACACCTGGACTCTTCCACACACCCCGACAGGAACGACTTAGCTCTTCCACACATGCCGCGGAAAGCCTCCTGGGTTTGGAAGCTCAATCCCCAGTATGTCTTTCGTCCTGGAATACTCTCAGCTGTGGGTGGTCATCCTCGCAATTTTTCTGATGTTGCGGTAGAATACTATCACATAAGCCACATACAGAAGAGAACGTTTATTTTAGTTTATGGTTCCATGGTGAACATAGTCCTTCATGGCAGAGCAGGCATGGAGGCAAGAACATAAGGCTGGACAATCACATTATATCTGCACAGGAAGCAGAGAGAGAACAGGAAGTGATGTCAGGCTATCAAGACTCAAATTCTGCCATCCCAGGTAGCATACTTCTTCCCAGCAGGGCTCCTTCTCAGGAAGTGACATAATCTCTTTAAACATTGCCACCAACTGCAGACAACGTATTCAGACACATGAGCATTGGGGGATACTTCCTACTCAAAACACAATAATGAGTTAGTTCAAGGGGAATATGTAAAATTTTTCTTACAATTGAAATCACAAAATGGAAGATGCTCTTGGAGCCCTTGTGTTGGTTTTGGTTTTCTTCTTGGCTCCTTGTTACATGGCGTGGCTTTATTTTTTCTTCCAGTGCATTAGATCTCTCCAACAATCCCAGTTTCTATTCCTTGGCTATGTAAGGACACTGTCACTGGAAATATTATATGCTTATGTTTTAGAATGGGAAGCACACATGAAGACAGAAGCCAAGGAAAGTCCTTGATTGTGATGTGTCATTTCCCTTGCTAAAGTCCAAATATTTCCAGAGAATGAAATATGAATCAAAATATATGGCTCATAACAACACACAGTCTGGCAACAAAAGGTTAGGACAGTCAAAGGTGAACTTCAACAAGTAAAGCAATGCTGGGAAATCCTTGGCAAATTATATTTACCCCCGTTCCACTACCATCTCCTATCTAGAAACAGAATGATTTTTATTTTCTTTCTGGTAATAAAGGTGTTTAAGGATATTGTAGACACTCTGAGGGAAGGTAAAACCATCTGTCTCCATCTTTGCATCTTCCTTAGCTAAGTATGGGCTCAAATCCTCCTCCTCCCCGCCTTTTTCTGCCTCCTCTTTCACTTCAAGGAAACCTGAGGAGATGTAAACAAGATACTACAAAAGGCTGGACTGACTGGCACTGTGTGGAGATCAGCTCCTGCCCACCCAGAGAAGGGGCTTAAGGCAAGATGAAAATAGTCCCTCCCTGAGATGATTTCCTGAAGAATGATCTTCGGTATTCATTTCATCTGCCTCTTCAAGTGTCCTCAACCTTGTCAGATCAACATAGTCTTATTTGTCTTAACTTTGTTACATTTTTGGATCAGTTTTGGTTTTTTACTGTGAAGTCACCTCTGAATAAAGGGATTTAATCAGGAAAATATTTTTATGTAATTATGAATGTTATCAGACAGTCTCCATTTTCACATTGTTTGTGCAACTTAGAAATAATTCCAAATAGCATGCTTGTGAATACATTATATTTCTGAACTTGTACATGTCCATGTTGTGGACATTATCTGATTCTTTTTTTAAGACCCAATAACTTAAAAAAATATGTTATCCACAAGGACTCAGGGAAAATGCAGACAATGGATATGAATAAAGAGGCTTAACATCCAAGACACAGTACTGTTGACAGAGTTTTCTGTCCTGCCCAGTTCCATAGCCATTTAGTCCCAAAGAAACACACAGGCCTACATTAATTATAAACTGGTTGGCTTATTAGCTCAGGTTTCTTATTAACTCTTACATCCTACATTAACCCATAATTCTTGTCTGTGTTAGCCAATGAGGCTTGGTACATTTTATCAGCGAGGCAGTCTCATCTTGCTTCCTCTGTGTCTGGGTGATGACTGCAGACTGAGCATTTCCTCTTCCCAGAACTCTCCTGTTCTGGTCACCCCACCTATGCTTCCTACCTGGCTGTCCCACCTATAGTTCCTGCGTGGCTACTGGCCAGTCAGCATTTTATTAAACTAATACAAGTGACAAATTATTACAGGGTACAAGACCATTGACCCACAGCACAGGACAGGGATGGGAAATAACACATCTTCTTCCTCCATAAGAAAATCCCAACATCCCCTCTGTCCTGTGAAATCAGATCTGATAACCATACCACTGCCTGCAAGGCTCAGGGAACATCTATACAGGGGTATGGGAAGAGTACTAGAGCCAAAGACAAAGAGGAGGACCATGAAACACTACTTTAGGGGTTGCTATAGTTCCCTCTCTATAGCTGAGGTAAACACGATGATCAAAAGCAAATTCTGAGAAAGAAAGGGTTTATTCTACTTTGCACTCTGAGGTCATAGTCCATCACTGAAGGAAGTTAGGGCAGGAACTCAAGGTAGGAACCAAAGCAGAAACTCTGGAAGAGCCGTGCTTACTGACTTGCCTGCCCACTGTCTTCTGCTCAGCTCACCTTCTTACACAGTTCAGGACGACTTGCCTAGGGGTGGTGCCACCCACATTGGACTGGCCCTTCCTTGATCAATCAGCCAGCTCTATCCTGATTAGTTTTATTGTCAACTTGATACACCTGTGAAGAAAGGACCTCAAGTGAAGAATGGCCTTGATTAGATTGGCTTGTGGAAATGTAACACAGCCATTGACAGTCAAGAATGTATAGCTGCTTTCATGGGGCCTGCAAAAGAATGGGGCAGAAAACATTCTGCCATAGATGGGGAAGGGACTCATGAGACTCCTTTCTTCTCAGGGGAGGGAAAGGCAGTGAAAGACTGCTGGAGGACAGGAAATCATGATCTTCAGTAATGTAGCCATTGATCAGTCACTCATGGTCCAGTAGCTAGCTGTATTCCCATGGTGGTATAGGTGGACCTTGTAAAGCTCAGTAGATCAGAAAGCAAACTCAGAAACAAAACAAAAAGGTGTGGAAGTTGGACGGAGACTTGTGGGGATGATATGGGGAGCATAAGAGTGTAAGGAGAGTGTGATGAGAATATTTTAGGTATTAGCGGGAATTTGCTGAAGAAGAAGTTAATAATATAAAATGCTCATGGGCCATAGAGTCAAACATTTGCTTCCCAGCCTCTTCATCATTTGGTATTGGGGATACAGAGACTGGTGTTTCTACAGGCAAAGAGGAGGCCTCTACACGATCCACCAGGTACAGTCTCTGAATCCCCCATTGCCACGGTGCGATACATCCTCATTAGTGTCCCCTCCTTTTACTGCAGGTGCCCTGCTCCCAACATTTCCATCTTCCAGATCCTACAGGACAACTCAGCAAGCTAAAAAACACTTGATGGCTCTTCTAGCCCAAAGTTCCAAAGTCCTTCCACAATCCTCCCCAAACCCCCAAAACATGGTCAGGTCTGTTAAGCAACATTCCACTTCTGGTGCCAATTTGTCTTTAGTTAGAGTTTTCAATCTTCTGTTGAAAAACCATGATCCAAAGAAAGCTGGGGAGGAAAGGGTTTATTTAGCCTACACTTCCACACTGCCGTGCACAGCTGAAGGAAGTCAAGACAGGAACTCAAACAGGACAGGAACCTGGTAGCAGGAGCTGATGTAGATAGAGGTTGTTAAGATGCTGCTTACTGGCTTATTCCTCATGGCTTGTTCAGCCTGCATTCTTATAGAACTCAAGACCACCAGCCCAGGGGGAGCACCTCCTACAATGGGTTGACCCTCTGCCATCAATCACTAATTAAGAAAATTCCCTACAGCCTTACTGAGGCGTTTTTTTTTTCCTCAATTGAGGTTCCCTCCTTTCAAAATTCTAGCTTGTGTCAAGTTGACATAAAATACCCAGAACAAACACTGAAATAGTGTCACTCTGGCCAGAATGAGTTCCTCAATTACAAGGGAAGTCCCCAAAGACAGGCCAACCTTATTTAAGTAATCTCTCACCGACGCTCTCATTCTAGGATATTCTAGGTTGAGGCAAATTGACATTTAAAAATGATCCAGGCAGGTGGTGAGATGGAACGCAGCCCATACAGACATCCATAACAATATAATCATATAATTTTGATTTAAAGACTTCTAATTTTACTTCTGAAGCACAGAATTCTCAGGCCAGGAACCACTGGCGTCCATGAATAGCCATCTACTCCTATGCTGCTTGTCCACAGGAGAAATGCTAAGGGATCCAGGTTAGAGCATGAATTTGCTTCCTTACAAGGTTCCTGGGGCAGACATATCTCTGATGTTTTATTCTGATGAGGCCAATCTCCCAGAGGCACTTTCCTCTTGAAGGAGGCTACCAGATTCTGCCACGCTCTCTTTCCCAAGGCCTCACTCAATTCTGGGCTGCTGTACCCTCACCGAAAGAGGAAGGTACTGATCTACAAAAGGAAAACTTCCTAAGCAACTGGACTGTGCTGGAAGATGAGGGGCAATGTGGGTAGAGCAGCACACACATGCAGTACCAGCACTTGAGAGGCAGAGATGGGGGGTTGCAGGTTCAAGTCCAGCCTAGACTACATAGCCAAGGCAGCAAGAACTCCATCTTAAAATAAAAACTTCAACAACAATAGCAATCCCATGAAGGCCATTTATGTCAAATAAAGGTACCCAAATTATTTTGTTCCCTCACAATAGAAGCAGCTCTTCTACCAGGGCTGCATTGGAGATGCTAACATCTATTCAAAGCTCTCCTTCTTGCTGAGAGTTATAAAACATTCATTTCCTTCACCAGAGATTTTCACTAATAGAGATGTAGTTTGATAAGCAAATGCATGAACTGTGATGCTTAAACTATAATACAGCTATAAACTATTTACACCTAAAATCAACTATCTTGGGGTTCCTGTCCGTAGAGAAATACAAGTTTGACAGGTGGCCAATTAGCACCTTGAAGGTCCCTAGCAACCCTATGCATGGCAAACATGGAGCTAGCAGGCCTTACTCTCCCTCTTCCCCTCTCCCATGCAAACTGTAGATTACATCCCTAAAGCTAGCCACCAATGTCTATTCCCTTATTTAGACACTTTCTTATGCCAGGCTTATTGCTAAGGCTGATCACCAAGGTACAACTATCAGAGTATTGAAGTTCGTAACCAAAGCTCCCTTGTGGGTACGAACCCAATCAAAGTTAACCAGCTCATTCTAGCATGGGCTTTCCCCTTTCCCCTTTACAAATGGCCACTTGCATTTGCACCACCCTGTCTCCCTCTATTTAGAGACAGTCCTTTGTCCTTCTGGGGCAAATATCCCTTCTCACTCTCCCTTGTTCCTTTTTGCTTCTCCTTCATTCTCTATCACCTGCCTTAGGCTCTTTCACCTGCCTTTGTTCATTCTGGGGCAAATAAATCTCCCTTGTGCTGAGAACTTGTTCTTGGGGTGCATCGTGCTGATTTCAGTCCTTTCACTCCTAATGTGTTTGCAATTAATCTGGAAACATGTTATGAGATTTAAGCATACAGATCTTTGTACAAGGTCACTTCATGTGTGGTAATGTAACTACCAGTGTAGACATGGATACATAGATGCCATTTAAGACATGCAACAGAGTAAACAACTACCAACAGAGAAATATCTAAACAGCTGTGGCATATTGCTGCAAGTTATTCAGCATAAATAGCTCCATGAGGAAGCAAAACACAGGGAAGTATATAAAATTCAATCTCATGTATTGTAATTACCAAGAGCCATGTGTATGCAGAAATTTTACTTGAGCAAATAAAACATTAAACTGGTGAATAAGAGATTATCAATATATTCTGTCATGGTGGAGAATGAGGTTGCTGGACCGCAAGAAGAGGAGAGAGTCAGGTGCCACACCCTGCCGTAAAGGATAAATGGGGAGAGGCTGTGGTGGTGAAGAGACAGCCACAGCGCTGCATTAGGTCAAGGCATGCATGAGATGGGCATGATGGTTTGGACGCACGTGTAAAGAAGATTTAACTCAAGGAGTTTATCTAATGATGCAATGTTGTCTTATAACAAACGTGTAAGGCCTTGGAAGTAACCTAGTAGAGGGTAAGTTTCTCTCTCTCTCTCTCCTCATTCTGAATTCTCCCTCAGTCTGCAAAATGTACACTTCAATTCCTGCCTCTTTTCCCAGTGTGAATTTGTTGCCTTGACCTTGTCTCTCTTCCTCACATGCATGGGATTCCAGGAGGTTTACCTTGATGGAACGTATTCTATTTGGTTGTCACCTGTGCCAGAAATGTGGCTCTGCTCCTCTGTGGGACAGCTGGATGTCTGTTCTCACTCCTAGCCAGGTTCAGCCCCTGAGTATCTCTATTTGCTAGCCCAGAGCATCTGAAAAAATGGACTCAGGTCTGTCTGGTGACACCACCGTGCTGTTCATGTCACTATTGTTCTGTAGTATAACTCAAGGATATTGTGAAACTTCCAGCAATATTCTTTTTACTTAGGATTGCTTTAGCTGTTTGTGATGTTTTGTGTTTCTGTGTGAATTTTTTCATTGTCATAGGTCTATGAAGAATGTTAATAGAATTTTTATTGAGATTGCATTATAGATTACATTTGGGAATGCTGAAGAGGGTATGGGAAAACAGAAAAGCCATCCACTGATACTGGGAGTACAAACTATATAGCCATTATAGAAATAAATATGAAAGTTGAAAAATAAACTCCTAAGAGAAATACCACTTGATGCCTGAGAATATACACAAAGGACTCAGTGTCCCACCAGAGAGAAACCTGCACATCTCTGTACATTTTTGCTTTATTCAGAATTGCGCGGAAATAGAACCAGTAAGCTGTCTACCAACGGTGCATAGGAAATGAAATGAAATTTTCATTATCTGTAAAGAGAAGCAAAATAATGGCATTTGCAGGAAAATGAAAGGATACAGAAAGTATTAGATTAAATGTTTAGAAGGATAAGTACTATATATTCTCTCTCGTGCATGTATCCAGTGTGGGTATTAGACATGAACCTGGAAAAAATGTAAGAGGGGACAAAGATGCACTGATAATGGGAGGGGAAGGACAAGAACGCAACTTATATGAAAGTGGGTGAGAGACTCCCACAGGTGCAAGCGTAAAAGGGGGTACAGGATGCCATGAATATGAAGGGGAAGAGGAGGATCAACCAAACAAAACTGAACATACTGAATGAAATCTCACATTACTACTCAAAACATACAAATGATCTAATGGCAGGCAAAAATAAAAAATGTGTTACACAGAGAAACATCCCATCATACCATCTTCTTCTCCTTGCCCAGCTTTGGGAGCACCGACCTCCCCTGCCTTCTGTTTCTCTCTGTGGCTGCAAAACTGGCCTCCTCCTGCTTTTCCCTACTGATAGAGTGCTTCGACCTATGCAGGGCAGGTCTCTCTGATCTTCCACGTGGCATTTTTTTTCAGCAGGTGCTCACACTCAAGATACCAAAATACTAATATCCTTACATCAGTAGTGGGGGAAGGCCCAGGGACATTGAATTATTTTCTTTACTTTCTACAGCACTCAAAATAGTGTATGTATTTAGTGTATCTTCCTTCTGCCACACAAGCCTGTCAGACTCCTCCTGCCGTGACAGCAGCCACAGGTCTAGATGCCCCTGCAGTTGAACTCATAACTTCATGCTCTTTCCCCTCACCCTAAATTGCTTGTGATTTGTGGCCAAATCCTGGTGTCATAACGTCTAGTGTAGTAGAAAAGTGATAATATATGTTATACAGCTATCGTCTGTCTGTAGCTCCATTATCTGTCAGTCTTTTTGTAAGATTAAAACAATAATCCAAAGATTGGTGTAGTTTGAAGACGTGAGCTCCCCCACTCCTGCTAATTTTTGGGAGAATAATGCACCGATGTCTAAGTGGGAAGATCTTGGCAACATGGCTTATGCTTAGGATAATTGAGCTGCATAATGTCATGGTTTAATAAATGTTCAGTGAATTGAAAGTTTTAGCTGGAAGGATCACGGAGCCTGTGCTTCTGGCTATGATGATTGAGTTTGCTATGGAATATCACTCTCACAGACAGTCATAATAAAATTTAAATCCAAATAGGGAAAAGAAGAGTCTGGTGGCATTTAGGAGCAAATGGGGCCATCGGGACTTGAGGAGTTAAGATGCTGAAGAAAAAAAAAAGGGCAGAGATGAGTCACCCTTAAGTGAATGCATTCTTCCTCAACACATACTGATTTTAGGCCCAGACTGAATCTTGGAGCCATGGTGACCAGAATCATGATGAGGAGCACAGGACATATTTAATGAACAGTGTAGAGGGCCCAGGTTCTCTTAAGCTGAGAACATGGTGAGGGACAGGAGCAGGGTCTGTTGAGATAACAACTAAA
Organism: Ondatra zibethicus; assembly: GCA_004026605.1. Classification (NCBI taxonomy): domain Eukaryota; kingdom Metazoa; phylum Chordata; class Mammalia; order Rodentia; family Cricetidae; genus Ondatra; species Ondatra zibethicus. Next base: position 171,794 of record PVIU01001102.1, read on the forward strand.
TATTTTCACGTACTTGTGGAAGCATGCTGTACATTTACAACTGTCTGAAATGTTAAACAGCATACATGTAAAGAATCATATTCCTAACAAGATCATCAAGCCTACCCTGAAAGAAAAATAATTTCCCAAAAAGCAACCATAAAGACTCATTAGCTTAGACAGAGCAATGAGACTCTGGTTGACTTTCCAAAAACATGACAGTTCTATCTGAAAGACAGTGGCCCTTTAGATTATTGCTGTAAAATCATGACTGCAAAGTCACTTCTGATATGAAGTGTTTTAAGCATTGCCCTTTGAGTTAAAAAAAATTTGAGTTTTTCAGACACGAAAAATTGAAATAATGTGATGTTTCTACAATGGAGAATTGAAAATATGAGAAAGGAAAAGGGTGAGGGGGGAATACTATATAACAGATTTTAAGTTTCTGTTTTGTTTTGCTTCATTTTCTTTTAAAGTCATTATTTGCTTCATGCCAAGAACGTATAAAAACCCTTGCACCCAACTAACCGTATTATACAGCAAGTTTTCAAAAATAAGTCATTAGTAAGTAGAACCTGGATCAGTAGCTCCTCGTTTCTGCAGAAAGAAGGTGAAGCTGTTTCAACTGAGAGTACCAGCCTTCTCCTGGCTTCAGAGCACACATCTTTTAATAGACTTGTCATCTAACACTGGGGATCCCAGGTGCATCTATTCATGCAACTTGAAGACAATTGCATTCTGCAAATATTCAAGGACAGTGTCAGTGCATACCCTGAAAAATAAATGGATCAAATTCATTGCAAAAAGCATTAAAAATAAAAAGTAGAAATAGGCTACATAAACCTCTGCATATGGATAAAACGCTCAGTGATTTAAAGAACTCAAGTCCTTTTAGATTGGTTCACAGTCAAGTACAGTCTCAGCTGACTCCCTGGTAGGATGTCTCTCTTAACTTCTTTGAGATCTCATTCAAAGCTTACATATAAAAGTGTAAATGCCCAAAATAGCTAAGATGCTCCTAGAGAAGGCAAACAAAGTCACCCAGCTCATTGTCAAACCCTATTGAAATCAGCTGAGAAGCTACCTTCTCAAGGTTGTAAAATCACAAGTACAGCAGTGGAGACCACAGTGGTATACTGCATATATAATTATAAACAACATATCATGCATCTTATTTTTAAACACTATGCAAAAAGCCCTACCAGACAGATTGAAAACCCACATGATGAGAGTCAAATGATAAATCACCTAGATGGGGGCATCAAGAAAATGGAGGAAGCAGAGACTTCTAAGTAGGTAGCAAAAATCCATAACTGAACAGAAATAATTATAAATTAAATATTAAAAGAAAGAACTTCCCTTCATTACAGACATCATTAAGAGTGTAAGAAAGCAATCCTCCAACTAAAGAGAATATGTTCATAGGCAAATATCCAAAAGAGGGTTAACATTGAGACTGGATATCTTTGAAATTAAAAAGAGAAGCTGATTAGAAAGATTTGCAGAAGGCTTAGTAACTTCCCCTAGAATCTCCACAGCCATAGCACACAAAGTGATACTCAACCTCATTAGCAATCAAGAAAACACACCCTCCCTATTGCCTAAGTTGATTTATGCTGTAACATTTGCATACACACGCATACACACACAAACACAAACTTATTTCATGTACACTAAAATGATGTTGTTACATGACTTCCTAAAGAGACATGGAAAAGAAAATCTGTTCACCACATTTAGGGATCCAATCATAGACCAGTTAGAGAACTACTAGATTTATGGGGGTGACTTAGGGATATAGATGAAGAGTTACTTCCTGGAGCATGGGTGACTCAAAGGCAGCTGCATCACCAAAAAGCCCTCCCCAACAAAGGCAAAGACTCATGAAAACTGCAGCACAGGGGCTCCCTGTCTGGTTTTCAGAAAGCCTGGCTGGTTGGAGATTCTCCTTTTCCTAGCCACTGTTACTACTTATTTAACCTTAGGGAGGAGGCTTGTGAATCTTGTAAGTTTCAGGAGCCTCCTGAGATCTATGAGTTTCATTTGCCTCCCAAGTCTTAAGGAACCTCCCTCTTCTCTCCAGGAGGGGATGTTCCAGTTTGGAAGACATAGCTATAAAACACATGTGCCAGAATATTCTAGTAGAGCTGTTTGCTATAACTGCAAGGAATAGCAATTCTTAGAAAATCCAAAACAACTCAGGTGTCTAGCAAGAATAGAATAAATAATTACTGTGTTTTTAACCATATGTAACTCTTAGCAAAGAAAACCACCCAATAAATGGAAATAAAGAGGGAACATTTTATAATTCTATTTATATTTTTTTAAAAATAAAGGAGAATGTGATTTATGTTATTAGAGGTGTGGACCATGGTTACCTTCTGAGAGGTAGCAGTCCAAAGAGGCAAGAGATTAGCATTAAATGTCATCAGATTCTTGTTTCATACATACATGATGATTGTTTATCATTCATTTGATGGAAATTCATCCAGCTACACGCTTAAGAACTGAGCAATTTTAGAAGGTACATTACACTTCAGGGGATTTTAAATTAAAAACAAATATGATTAGTGGCTGGCAAGATAGTTCTCTGGGTAAGGGAGCTTGTCAACAAAGCTAATGACCTGAGTTTGATTCCCAGGACCCACCCAGTGGAAGGAGAGAACAAATTCTCATTGATTTCCACACAGGAATTGTGGTGCATATGCGTTCATACACACACACACACACACACACACACACACACACACACACAATGTAATAAAGATGTCACTGCTGGATGTCAAAGCACTCATTTTATCCTTGACTGCAGAACACACTGTTGCAGGGAGAGGGCCTGCTTGTTCATCCCGGCTGCCTAGCTTAGCCCTGAAATAATCACACAGAAACTATATTCATTAAAACACTGCTTGGCCCATTATCTCTAGTTTCTTATTGGCTAATTCTTGCATCTTAATTTAACCCATTCTATTAATTTGTATATTGCCACGTGGCAGTGGCTTACTGGAAAAGATTCTAACCGGTGTCTATCTCAGGCGGAAGATCCTTGGCGTCTCTCTAACTCTGCTTTCTTCCTTCCCGAATTCAGTTCTATCTTCTCTGCCTACTTAAGTTCTGCCCTATCAGGCCAAAGCAGTTTTCTTTACTCATTAACCAATGCAAGCAACACACAGAGGGGACTCCCACATCAACACACTAAGAGAAATACTCCTGTTGATAAATAGATTCTATGGGCCAATAAAAGTAGAAAACACACGAATAAAAGGTAAGGGAAGGTAAATATGCTGCCAATATTGCAGATTGGTCCAAATCTTCCACATCCTCTAATCTCTGAGTAGTCTTCACTTTCATTATGACAAAGGCTAAGAGGATACAGTGTGTTCTTGGTGTTGACAAACACAATTTACCTTCCGTTCCACATTGGCATTACCTTCTGCAAAGCCAAACAAAAACAAAGAGCTCCTGGGAATTCCCAAGTAGAAGACAGAATGTGACAGGATCTATGGAATTCATGGCAGCAGGTTCCAAAATAAACCAGCCAGAATGAAGCAAAGGTGGAAACATGTTCAGATTTTGAGAAAGGACCTTCACTTTGGGAATTTCCACTTAGTCTTCTGTTTCAGTCAGCAGAACGATTGCCACAAAATCTTTCCATCACCAGGTAATTTGAGTCCCTGCAGCTTGCTGCTGTTGACAAATCCTTTGAACACAATGACATTTATCAAAACTCTTGCAGAAGAAGTAATGGGGAAGGTTTTTTTTTAAAATACGTTTCTGTTATATAAATTAGACAATTGCTTCTCAAAAGCAACCTAACGTCTATAGGCACTTTGAAACACTAATGAGGAGTCAGATTTGGATGGCTGGACAAGCATTCCTGCCAATGACAGCTCAGTGCAAGGAGCAGAAATGTTCAGGAATGGCAGGCATGAACAGCTCAGTTGTGGCATCTGACCATCAAAATGGTGAAAAGGCACACAACAGGCCAAATAGGCCCCTGCTGACCAAATGGCCTTTAGAAATCCCACTGAGGAATGAATTATTTAAGCCTTTTCAAGTTGGCTGTCTGTTACAGTAATTACCGAGTATATACTGGATCTTGAATCTAACTTCAAAGCACTTGAGTTCGCATTGTGTCATGGGGGACCCTGCATTATAGCTGCCGGGAGTGTTGGCCTGAGAAGAGTGACCTTTTTGTGATTTTCTACATGAAGAATTGGAAAGCTCATTCTCCATAATATTTATCACTTCAGTCAGGAAGAGACTCCGCTGGAGAAGGGGGTGCCCATTCTTAATAACAGTACAGAAGAGAAGGGAAGTGTAGCTCTTGGCTGCTGAATGATAGCCTAATTGAAAAGACTTCCCAGGGGTTGGCAGAGGCTTTTTCTTCTCAAAATAACCCTCTACAAGCATCATTACTATTCTATTTGATAAATTTTTTAAAAAGCATTTTTTTCAGGTACTTGTGAAAATAACACTTTGGGCAAGTTCACTCTGCCAGTAGACACTAGTTCCTAGAGGAACTAGACTCACTACCTGCTCTGTGCCCAGGCCATTTGCCTCATTTGGCAGCTAACAAACTTTTAATAGTGCACACATGGTATATCTAAATTTGCATTTAGAGCATTGTTATTCAATTCAGGTCAGTTTGGTCTTTTTGAAGGGAGCCTATCTATACCATACTGGCAAAAGACCTGAACTTTTTAAGAGTCCAGCAAGGTTCAATACCTGCCTCCAGCTGTGTGGACTTGGGATGCCACCATCTCAAGAGCTAAACTTTCAACTGTGTGGTTGGTCCGCACGTGTAGTACCAACAATGGGAAGAAGGAGACTCCAGACTTCAAAACCATCCACATCACACAGAGATTTCAAGGCCAGCCTGGATTATCTAAGACCCTGTCTAAAAAAATAAATTTAAAGGTTGATTAATAATAAAAATCTAAACGTCCATTTTGCCCGCTTACAGAAGAGGAATTTGGAACTGCTTATGATTATTTTATGGCCTAACGGTGAGGGCTAAGGCCACTACACAGTTGGACAATGTGAAGGACTAAACAACAATCCCAATACCTCATTATCCTAGAGTAGAGTAATGTGTGGAGATCACTGAAACATTCTTCAAGCAAGTGTTCTTCCTTCTCACCTTGTGTGTGGCATCCAGTCACACAATCTGCTTGGGTGTATGGCTGGGAATGCCCAGACAGGTCCCAGTCATTGACAGGACAGAGAGAACAAGTACAAACCAATCAGAGTGGCATTCCCATGCCCAGACAGAGCAATGGCCTCATACTTGGCCATTTTTTTCCTTTCTGTATGATTAAGCAAAAAGTTGTCCCTTGGAAGAAATGGCACAGTTGAGTCAGCCCAGCTCAATGCCTGTGTGTCTAGGCAAGCATCCCTCCCAGAATCACCTCTTCACTACATCATCCCATCTTCACTACACCCTCCGTCCCTCTGTGATGTCTCTACTCTTCCATTTGCTTCTCAGGATCATCTTTCATGTTGCAGCAAAATTTAGGATGATGAGGAGGTAGGGACACAGGACAAATTGCTTCTTCCATCTGCCCAGCTGCAGCTATGGGGGGCCAAAAAGGAACTGGGAAAGTTGCTGCACATCTTAGTGGGAATAATTCAGTTCCTGCCGAGTTAATCCCTCCTGCTTCCTCTCAATAGAGCTTTGTGCCAGGTTGCACAATGGAGACTAGAAATAAGCCATGTCAGATGAAAAATTAGAAGCGCTAGCAGAGATGAGCTCAACTCATGACAATTTGGTAATTAAATCACAAATCCCTTTTCTCAATTAACAGGATAAATTCAGAATGTTTACCAGACAATTATCTGAGTCCATGGATACACATGTAAGCTACAACCTCTGCCATCAAGGACATTTCCATCCAAAAGGACTGCGTGTGTGCTCGGGGAGGGGGACTTTGATTTCTTCTTCAGTCATCCAGTATAGAAGGCTGACCTCTGTACTCTTTTAGTAGACATACTGAGTGTTTAGCACATACCAATGAGCAGCTGTCCTCATAGCCTAACCAGCAATAACAAAGATGGAATAGTTTAGAGGATATTTAGAACATGAAACCTCCTCTAGAACCATTAGTAACACCATGCTAGCCATCTGGGACACACTGGTGAACCAGACACTCAAGAACAAAGCCTTCCTGGGAGTTCTCCCAGAGGCCAAACAAATATGGAAATATTATAGATGTTGGTAGTGCTGAAGTAAGTACTAATAAATATCATTAATGATGAGTATGTAACAGCCATCAAAAGACCATCAAAATGATTAAGTTATCACACATTCAGCAGTGTGCCTTGTAACATGTGGGCCTGCTTGTTGGGGTTTCTGTCCTGCCTGGTTTCTGTCCTCCTACCAGGTCCCACAACCGTTTAGCTTCAAAGAAAATCACACAGAGGTCTATATAAGTTACAAACTAATTGACCCATTAGCTCAGGCTGCTTATTAACTCTTATAACTTATTGGCCCATTATTCTAGTATATGTTAGCCACATGGCTCGGTACCTTTTTCAGCAGTCACATCTTGCTTCTTCCATGGTCTGGGCAGATCACATCTTGCTTCTTCCATGGTCTGGGCAAGACTGGGGAGGAATGCTGATGCCCTTACAGCCCAGATGCTTGATGACTTGTGTCTTTCCATAGGACATAACCATGCATCAAATGATGTGTGTTCTTTGAGAAAACACAAAAAAAAATCCTGCGTTGCTTACAGTCATCAACACATACACACACACCAAAGGAAGCTAAAAATTCCATCACACACACTTACTATTTCATCTTCTTTAAAAGAAAGATGATAATCTTGTCTTTTTCAAGACCTCCTGAGTAATTTGAGAACATGGGGGTTAAGGGAGAGGGTAGAAAGGGAGAGGGGAGGAAGGGAAGGGCGTGGAGAAAAATTATAGTGCAATAAAAACAAAGAAAAAATAAAATAAAAGATGATAATCAAAATATTTTCCTGGGTGTGAACGTGATGAGAATGCATGGCACATGGGTCAGCAGGCAGAGCCGTCTGCCTCCTCTGTTTCTTTATAATATCTACGAAACCCATGTGGGAGTCCTTTATACTGAAGGATACCGTGAGTGCACATTATCTGTTGACTAATTATTCAGTACTCTATCATATTCACTTTCCAGATACTTCACCATTTCTTCCTTGGAAATTGGCCAAAAGCAGGACCTGATGGTGTAAACTCCACCTCGGAGAGAGGGCTTCATTTGCTTGTTTACTGTTGCCAGGAATTAGTGGCTAACAATTGTACCGATGAGGCCCCAGTCCCCCCCCCCGCCTCTTTTTTTTTTGCCACCATCTTCCATGCTTCAGAGCACCTTTCCAAACACTGGGATTTTGCCCCAAGAAGAAAAATGAGAAACTTGTTTTATTATTTTGGCAAAAGGTTTTAGAAGTTTATGTCCAAATTAAGACTAAGTAGCACCGGGTGGTGGTGGCGTATGCCTTTAATCCCAGTACTCAGGAGGCAGAGGCAGGTGGATCTCTGTGAGTTTGAGGCCAGCCTGGTGTACAAAAGTTACTTCCTAGACAGGTACCAAAATTACAGAGAAATCCTGTCTCTAAAAACAACAACAATAACAAAAAATAATGAAACAAAACAAAATAAATAAAATAAAACAAAACAACAACAAAAACCTGAGAGACTAAGAAGCTTTTGATAAATGTTTTCCAGGATAATCCAGTGTGGTGGTTTGCTCATGTGGACTCCAACAGCAGTAGCACTGTCTTCTGAGAATCCCAATCAGGCGCTCATTACAGAATGACCCGGTTACTTAGGCCTTTGCAGTGGGAACCAGCTCAGTGAATTCCTCACACTTGAGAATTTAGCTCCAATCATCAATTTCTAAGCATCTCTCTTGTCGTCGATGGCAATTGGCCCTACCATTCCAAATAGCAGAGACATCACTTGTGTACATGAGGGAGCATGCTGTCGAATCACTGGAGAATGGGCGTGGAAATGTGCCCCACTGTCTTCGTTCTCGGGGTTCTAGTGTGGAATGTGAAATCACTGACCATCCTTGCATTTACTAACCCTTGCTTGCTGTGACAAAATGATGTAACCAAAGTCAATCATGAAAAATAAAATTAATTTTGTCTCACAATGGTGAGGGTCCATCATGTTGGAAACAGAGAAGCAAGCATCAGGCATGGTTCCAGAAGGTGAGAGTCCATCTTGTGGGGAAACCAAGAATCAAACAGAATCCATGGTGGCTAGAGCAGGAAGATGAGAGCTCGCATCTTCAAAGCAAGCATGGACTAGAGAGAAAACTAGAAGTGAGGTGAAGCTATAGTCCCTCAAAGTCTGCCGCCAGTGACATACTTCCTCCAACAAAGTCGCACTCCTAAAGATCTCCAAACAGTGCCAACTGGGGACCGAGTGTTCAAACACCCAAGCCTGTGGAGGACATTTCTCATTCAAAACATCTCAGCCCTCTTTTCCAATTAGTTGGGGAAAAGCTTTATGTCAGGATGTGATTTTTATTGTACTGAGCCCAAAGCCCAGTTGAGGACCATGCCTGGCAGAGGTGACTGAAAAAGCCATTTAGATAGCAGACATGCACGCAAGCAATGAGATAACTAACAGACCCTCCAGTCTTCCAAGTGTACGGAGAGCATGAAGTCAGAACGTGTGTATGGAGTGTATGAAGTCAGAGCATGTGTACGGAGAGCATGACTTCAGAGCGTGTATATGGAGTTCATGAAGTCAGAGCGTGTGTATGGAGAGCATGACGTCAGAATGTGTATATGGAGAGCATGAAGTCAGAACGTGTGTACAGAGAACATGAAGTCAGAACATGTGTATGGAGTGCATGAAGTCAGAATGTGTGTACGGAGAGCATGAATTCAGAACATGTGTATGGAGAGCATGAAATCAGAAAGTGTGTATGGAGTGCATGAAGTCAGAACGTGTGTACGGAGAGCATGAATTCAGAACGTGTGTACAGAGAGCATGAATTCAGAACTTGTGTACCGAGAGCATGAAGTCAGAATGCAGTGGAAACACCACTTCAAGAATCTCAGGGACCAATTTGCTCATTTAGGAAATCAAGTTCTTGCCTCATAGATAACATGAAAGTGCATTTTGGCCCAGGTTCTACTGGAACTATAACAAGCAATGGGATCCACGTGTGCGTGCGAGTGTGCGTGTGTGCGTGTGTGTGTGTGTGTGTGTGTGTGTGTGTGTGTGTGTGTGTGTGTTTTGCTTCAAAATCATCAACTGGATCTCACTGAAAGGTTTTAAGTAATATTAGGAATGCCAGCTGGCCAAATGGAGTTTAAAATTCAACTTACCTCTCTCTCCCAACCCCTTAATTACTTTTATCCAATAGAATTAAGGTCCTTGGCTTCCCACTGAAGGACTTGGACTTTTATTATCACATGACATTCATCCACTGATCATTTTTTCATAGCATTATTTCAGTGAAGCCTAAACATTCTCAGGAATGTGCTAAGAGCTTCCCCACCTTCCTACTGGAAATTCCACAGGTGTGATTGACCTTTGTCTCCTAGAGAAACAGCTGAGAAGTGATCTACATCCTCTATCCCTGTAAGGATATCGGTTCAACCCAGTACCCCATGCCCCTCACCCTGTTGGGGTCTCTACAGCTCCACTCCATGCCCCTTACCCTTGAAAGTCTCTACAGTTCCACCCCCAAGTCCCTCACCCTGGAAGGTCTCTACAGCTCCACTCCATTCTTCTCAGCCTCTCCTACATGGTTCATACAGTAACACTTTTCCCTGCTCTACAGTGACTGTGGGCATGTCCTGACTCCCCCATGAGCTTCTTCCTGAATACCCATGGCAGGTGAGGCTTTTCATTATCCAAAGTGTTCTTTGTGTCTAAATGCACATGTATCTGGCCTGTTCTTCTTGGACGCCTTTCCCAGAGTTTCGGGTCTCTCACACTAACACCAGTTGTAGCCTGAGGAGTTATATGCCTTTATTATGTCCTTGAAGTTAGAGATCAGGAACAGAGCACACTTGCTGATGTAGATCTTCATAGGAATCCATGCAAGGATGTAAAACAACCATCTTACTTGTAAGGAGGACCCAGGAGTTTTTGTCATCCTGGTAGGATCAGCCTCAACAGCAGCTCTGAGCAGGCAGAGTGGCCGAGGCAGAGGCTGGTCTCAGAGCAGACAAAGACAGAAGGCAGAGCTACCAGGGGAGCACCAGCTTTCCTTCACTGGGAGATCTTGAGGATTCTCAAGGATCATTCTGAATTTCCAAATAACTGAAGCCTCACCCACATGCTTCTGGTAATGAGCACAAAGCTCCTTAACCTTAATTCTTAAGAACAGTTTGACCAGGGATAGGAGAGATGCTTTTCAATGCAGAAGAATGTCCGTTCATGCTATGTCCACATGCTGTCTAGATGTTAACAGTAGAGAAAGCATTACCAAAGAAGAAAAGAGTATGCATGGATTTATTTAGACTAAAGCAAGCAGATCCTTCACAAAGGCCCATGTGTGGAAGCTAAAGATTGGGGGTGGGGGTTCATTAACAAACTTGTTACTTGCACTTCTGCCCACAGCAGACAGCGCCTGTCAGTGGCAGCAACAGCTTTCTTCTGCACCGCACTCCAAGCAGACATTGACATGGATCAGATGAGCTCTTGTGATAGTTCAAAAGGCCCACTGCAGAGCAGACATGTGAATAAAGGAGTTTGCTTTAATCCAAAACATGGAGTGATGAGTTTTGTATACCTGGAACCTTTGAAAGAAAGACGTGGTCTAGAAAAGAATCATTGCCGTACCACAGAGGAGATGGTGGTCACAGTAGTCACAGTGCCCCTGTATTAAAGTGTTGGGTGGTTAAGGCTATGGCAGACAGAGATGGTTCTGAAGTTGGATGGTTAATTTAGTCCCTGGCATGAGTCCTTGAGGCGAGGAGTGAAGAGCAGAACTAAGGAACCAAGGAATAAGAAGCAGCTTGGGTGAATCAGCTGCTGTGACCCACCATCCAGATCACAACCAAGAGTGTCCATGAGTCATCTGGAACTGTGGTGGTTTGACTCTTAATGGCCCATCATAGTCCCTGGCATTGGAATACTTGGTCCCCAGCTGAAGGCACTGTTTGGGTTTATTGAGGAGGTATGGCCTTGTTGGAGGATTGATGTTACGAGGGGCAGGCTTTTGAAGTTTAAGCCTTCACGCCATTTTGAGCTTGCTCTCTATTACTCCTGCTGGCAGTCCAAGATGTGAGTTGTTAGCTACTACTTTAGACACCATGCCATCACTCCACCAGTATGGACTGTAAACCTCTAGAGCCATAAGCCCAAAGAAATTTTTGCTTCTATGAGATGCCTTGGTTATAGCGTTTTATCACAAGCAAAGAAAATTTGAATTCAGAAGCACAAGTTGACCATGAAGCCACTACTCTCCTTCCTCTTGCCCATCACTACCTCCATTAGAATCAGAACTTTGCATGAAATGACATCTACTGTTGAAATGAGAATGTTGTATCTGGACACATGGAGAGTTTTGCAGGAGACCTGGTGTGACATCAGTATAATATGTGCTAGTTAGCTTTGCATAAGGAATTAATTGAGTTAGCATGCTACATATGCACCAGGTCTAAGTTGACTTTGTAGGGACCTAGATGATACAGATATGTTACATGAAGAATTGGCTTTTTAAAAAACAACCAAATGAACTTCTTTTTAGGTGAATTATCAAAAAAAGTATGACCGAATGGAACTTGGATGGTGAGACTTGGCAAAGAGGAAAAAATAGAAAGGAATCAGAAATCAATGGGGAAATACCTCCAAAACCATGATCTCTCACCAGATCAATGGTATAGTTGAACAGTCGTCCAACTATACCATTGATATATACACAGAGATAGCAGTTTGAATCTGCTATCTGGTGGACTTATTGGCTGACCTCTATGGACATCTGCCCTGTGCTACGGTGTAGTGTTAGGGTCAGACATGATGAAATCCTTAGAAAATAGTCCTGCTGTCATGGAAATATAGCTTTAAGTGAAAATGTGCCCAGAAAATGCTAGGGAGCTGTGGTAATTTTAATGTAATTGCCCCCCGATAATCTCATAGGGAGTGGCACTATTAGAAGGTGTCACTTTGTTGAAGAAAGTGTAGCTCTGCTGGAGGAAATGTGTCATTATGGGGGTGGGCTTTGAGTTCTCCTATGCTCAAGATACCACCCATTTCCTGCTGCCTTCTGATCAAGAGATAGCCAGCACCATGTCTGCTTGTATGTCGCCATGATCCCTCCATGACGGTAATGGGCTGAACCTCTGCAATCATAAACGAGTCACCCCAACTAAGTGCTTTCCTTATGAGTTGCCAGGGTTGTGGTGTGTCTTCCCAGAAGTAAAGACCCCAATTTATCTACAAGCTAAAGAGTAAGCTATGTACTAGGTGCACGACTCATTGGTACCTGGGAGTCCATAATAGGAAATACTTCTGGAGAATGTCTGAGCAGGTAAAACTGAGTATATATATATATATATATATATATATCCTCAGTTATATATATATTTAATAATATATATATTAATATTTAATATATATTAAAATGTGAAATGCTGTCCTGCTGTAAGATTTTAGCAAATTTCAAGACTCCACAAATGGCCAGCAGGACAGGAGAAGACAGCAGGACTTGCTCTACCTTGCCCGGGGAAGAGTCCAGCTGCATGCTTCCCTTTTAAAATGCAGTCCATTTTAGCTGTCCCCCCAATTTATAAACAAGACACGACACACAGAGGCTTAATGTCATCCAAGGCCAGAAACCTGGGAAATAATTGGGAAGAAAATCCTGCAGCTATCTACCTATGAAAGAGTTTCTTTTTCTTTTATTTGTTTTTGTTTTGTTTTGTTTTGCTTTGCTTTATTTTGAAGCAGGGTCTCACCATCCAGCCCAGACAGGCCTTAAACTCATGATCCTCTTGCCTCAGCCTCCAGAATGTTTGGTTTACAGTTGAGCACCACAAGGCCCAAACAAAACCAGATTTCTTGACATCAATAAAGTTAAATGTTGGGGTTGAAAATCTACCTACATATCTACCATCTATCTATCTATCTATCTATCTATCTATCTATCTATCTATCTATCTATCTTTCTATCTATCTATCTATCTATCTATCTATCTATCTATCTATCTATCTATCTATCTATCTATCTATCATCTACCCCTTTCATGCCACATTCTAGCAACTTCTCCCTCACTGGGTAAATAACAACTAAACCTATCTCCAGACACAGTTAAATGTCTCTCCTGGGATGAAAGCATCCACAGTGAAGACTAACTTAAAGTTCTATCACACCGTGCTATCCCGAGAAGGAGTTCATTTTTGACATGAATACAGGAGACAGAAAGGATATAACTTTGAAGAGTCATCGGTTATGTATCAAACGATGCAGAGGAGTTGCTGAGATGTCTCAGTCAGTACAGTACTTGCCCCACAAGCATGAGAATCAGAGTTTAGATCCTGAGATGTGGTGATTGAGAAATGTCCCCTAAAGGTTCATGTTTGAACATTGATCCCCAGTTGGTGGTGCTATAGTCTCTCTCTCTCTCTCTCTCTCTCTCTCTCTCTCTCTCTCTCTCTCTCTCTCTCTCTCTCTCTGTGTGTGTGTGTGTGTGTGTGTGTGTGAAATCTTTAGGGAATATAGAATTGTTGGAGCAAGTATGCTACTGGGAATAGACTTTGAATGTTTATTGTCTCCCTCCATCCCTTGTTATCTCTGTCTGCTTCCTATATGGGTCAAATACAAAGAGCCAGCTTCCTGCTGCCATGCCATGCCTTCTTCATCATAACTCTGTCCCTGCAGAATCATGAAGTCCTAAAGTTCTCTGGGTCATAGTATTGTATCATAGCAACAGAAAAGTTACTAATACAGATTTCTAGCACCCACATAAAAGCCAACTACACTGGCAGGTGTTTATAACCACACACTGGGGAGTAGAGACAGACAGAGTCCTGGAGCTCATTGACCATCCCAGCATGGTTCAGTAAGAGACCCTGTCTCAAAAGTAAGGTGAAGAGAGATTGAGAAATATATCTAATGTAGACCTCTGGCTTCCACATGCAGGCTAACACATGCTCATGTACACTTGCATGTACAATGTCTACACATCACAATCACTCAAATACATACACACGCATATACCCCCAACATACACAAGATGTTGAACATTGAGCTAAGTAAATATTTAAAGACATACAAAAGCCTGGGCCATCAGATTCAGAATACAGACATATTAGGAAACGACAGAACCAGCCCCAGAAAGTCTGCCCAAAGTGCAGACTTTGCCTTTTCCATAATCTCCCATGTCAAGCAGTATGCCACCATTTGCCAGCTCGCCCCAGTGAAGGGTGCCAAGGATCAGCAGAGGGAACAGTGCTCTGCCCTCTGGAACCACCTCTGTATCCAAGTCTGACACAAGTTCGTCCGATTGCTGAGCTCATGCCACCTGATTGAGTCCTTGCTAAAAACTCGAATAAGACACTAGAAATTCCACTTTTAGCCTACTCCAATGACAAGTGGGGTCTGAAATCTCCCAGTCACAGTAGGAAGATAACACACAGAGATAACAGAGAGAGGGGGAGAGGAACAGAAACAAATGACAGAAGAAAAAGACAAACGTCCACCATCAGTTTTCATCAGACAATGTGCGAAATGACATCTCAAAAAGAAAACAACCTAAGGAACATCTAATGGCCGCATAGATTAGTACTGAAGCAAGCTGGGAAAAGGCAGAGGGTCTCTGTAACACAGTGATAGAATACCGTGCTCATCCTAAAGCCTGCTACTACCGATGGGGGCATGGCCTTGCTTAAGGGGGACAGGCTCACTAGATGGATTCGTGCAAGAGGAGGAAGGAAGCTCTTGGAGGACAATCTCAGTCCTTCTCTGTCCTCATCTCTGCCACCCAAGCCAGTTCTCCTCTCACCTTGCTTTCTCATCCCCTCTCCAGGCAATCTCAATGGTGATCACAGCAAATCCCCAAGTGCTGTTAACTCAGAGTGGCTATACTTCCGACATGGCTGATGAGTGTTCAAGCAGTCTTCAAAGCCATGCAGATTTTTCTCCCATCTGCCTATTACAGGAAGGAGCTTGTAGACCAATTTTCTATCAGAATCAAGACCCAAAGAACTAAAGCCTTCATGTTCTGTGATCTGCTAACTGAAAGCTTATCCGAAAGGAATACTTCAGAGGGATGTACTTGCTATTCCTGCATAAAATCTGAAATAACATGTTCCTTTATAATCAATGCTTTCAAGTATGCTATGCCTTAAATTTCTCAAAAAAAAAAAAAAAAAAAAAAGATCCGACATTGTAAATGTCCCTTATTTTCAGCCTGTTCTTTCTTCTTAAATTCCCTCTCTGGATTTTGCTCTACAGACTGTCCTTGCTCGACACTAGTGATTACAAAGACAAACTTTATTTAAGAAGCTGGTCATCGCAACCAGATACCATTTCCTATCTTGGGCCTATGCATGTGCAGCTTTTGCACTGGAGAGAAACTTTCCTGTGATGTCCCCAACGATACTCAAACTTGTTTTTGTTGAGTTTATCCTCTAAAACGTTAGTTAACCACTAGCAGAACTTGAGTCTAGGTGTCAAAGCACTTTCCTTCCATTCAAAAAAAGAATGTAGCAGATGAGGAAAAATAGCAAAGAAAATGGACCAATATGGAAATAACAAAGGGTTAGTTCAGTCTAACAGAAAATCAATATATATTTGGATGTGCCAACAGAGCTGCATGCTTCTTTCTCCAGGTGATCTTTTTTCTGCTCTTGAATCAATTCTACAAATGGGTTACTGAAAGAGAGAGAAATGCCTGTGTTTGTACATTTACTTTTATCTTTCAAAAGCAATGAGCTGTTTGGAATTTTTTTCTTTTCTTCCTGGTTGACTTAAGGACCAAGTATATTACATAGATTATTCAGGATGCCTTTAGTTACAAGTAACAAAACTCCTAAACTCAAATAGGTTTAAATGATTTTATAAAAAAAATCTTCTCTGATATAGAACAAAGTCTCAAGAGAGTGTGAACATCAATTCAGCAGCTTAAGGGCCCAAAGGTTTTATGTTCCTTCAACTCACTGTGCCTGGAGATGATTCCATTTCTTAATGGTGGAAGACTGAAGTTCAAAGCGATCAATGCAAACCTATCTGATCCAGCTGGAAAGGGATGTTTTGTGTTTTCCTTGACCATGTATAGATATTTTCCCCGCAGTGCCTCAGTAAGACTTTCCTCCACTCTTCCTAATAATCAGAATCAGCTTACATACTTATTTTCAACACTTCTTCTGTTGTTCAGAAAGTAGACAGTGACACCAGGGGACATTTTGTGGTCAGGGTGACTGAATGAGCTCACTGAAATACAACAAGAAATGCCTAAGCTGAGATATGGCCACAATGCCAGGGGAACAGGAACATGACACCCCCTAAAATGTTATAAAACTCTAAAACACGTTGTCCTTCGAGCTAGAGAGATGGGTCAGCGGCTGTAATCACTTGCTGTCCCCCCAGAAAGCTATAGCTCAGCTCCCAGCACCTACAGGTCAGCTCATAACTGTCTATAACTCAAGTTGCAAGAGATTCGATGCCTTCTGTGTCCCAGTGACATGGTACATATTGGCAGAGAAACACACACACATAACAAAATAATAACAACAATAATAATAGTAATAAACTTTAAAAAACATTGTTAACTGAATCTGGCATTATCTTATTAGCAGGTGTTTTCAGCTTTTCTTTAGGTTCACAAGAAGAGTAGATGCATGAACAAAAATTTTTTTTAAAGTATTGAGTTAGAGGCTCTGGATGGATAGCCAAAATAATTTACTGAATTATATTATCATCTACGAAAAACCTTCATTTATCCATTTATTGTTGTTATTGTTGTTGTTTACAATTAGCACACTTTAGAAAATCTGCATAGCCGCCTAGGGGGCAGTTGCAATCATTTGGTCTGGAGTTAAACACAAATGTTTTATTTTTCACATTTATTGGCTTATTTTGTGTGCTTGGTAGAGGGTGTCTTACATCTGTGGCACATGCATCTGTGGAGATTAGAAGAGAAATTTCAGGAACCAGTTCTTTCCTTCCACCATGTGGACCCAGGGATTGAACTCAAATTCAGGCAGTCGGGCTTGGCAGCTGGTGCCCTCACCCACTGAGCTATCGCCCTGGCCCTCAGATTATATGCATGTGGACTAAGACACTGGCAGAGGAGCAAATAGTTTCTAATGCTATAATCGGATCAAAAGATCCCAAGAGTGAGTTGATGGCAGTCAGGGTTTATACGATTTATTGAGGAAGCTGAGGTTACCCACTGACTTCTAGATTCCTCAGAGCCACAGAAGCAGCAACAGGTAACACTCCCATCCTCCTCATTGGGGTGTTTCCCATTGCCCCTGTGTCGGTATCCTGTAGATGGCATGCTCAGTGTTCCAAGTCAATTGATATTTTCACTTCCTCAACTCCATGTTCTTCTCTCCCATGAAATCCTAACCACCCAGTCTCATATTTACAACCTAGATCCTGGCCCCACTTCCAGAATCAAAACTCCAAACTTTGCTATATCTTTAGTTTAATTTATTATCTGCATTCTCATAACGACTTCACCAACTTCAATATAATTACTTACTGGCTCATACCCAGCATTCTTTACAGCCACCATTTCTTCCTTACATAAAAGGGAACATGATGGTCTATCAATAAATCTATGCTCTAATAGACCAATTTATCCTGAATCTTTTCTATTCATCATAAGTAAGTCAAAATATTGGCCTGCATTTTGATTAAAAATGGTGGTATATTATCTCAAAGCTTACCACTAATTCTAACTGTTTGGAGATCTCAGTCTGATTAAGAACTAGACTCAATGGTCTATGAATTGGATGATTCAATGAATGATGGTGTCGTCCACTGAATTGCTGCACATGAGAGAAGAAAGAGAATACACTTCATCACAAATCCATGCTCCACTTGAATTCCATTTGTCTTTGAGACATCCATATTAAAAAATATTCCATGTGTATGAAGACTTAAGCATGTATATAGATATAGATGATAGATAGATATACACAGATAGACAGACAAATTAATATAGTTATATATTAAAGTTGAGAGAGTTAACCAAAAACTTTTGGGGAAGCCAGTGCAGTAATGGGGCTGGAAGATATCAAAGCCTTAGAGATAACTTTTTTGGTTTCACGCCAGTTGATTCTAGTTAACTCCAGAAATCACCCATTTAACATCAGATGCTTACTAAAAGCAGGCATAATCTTTTAGGTGCTTTTCAAAGCAATTGGAACTCACATCAGCAGAAAAAGCAGAGTAAATAACCTCGACTTAATGAAGCTGGAGACAAGTGGGAAAGGGAGATTAAAAGCAATGATAAATTAGTAAATCACACAGAATGGCAGCAGTTATTATAAACTGTATCAGAGAAAAATATGGAGAATCAGATAAGAGCAAACAGAGTTGCCGTCAGCTAAAATGAACAAAGCTGGATTAGGATTGGTAAAAACGAAAGAGTGCCATTTAGACCTCTAGGTGAAGATAACTCTAGACAGCCAAAGAACGATAGCACAGCCTGATTGAGATTCAGTTCTAGAATGTGTTTATGACAGCTTGTGGGCTATTAGCGTGTGAGCTGTATAAACTGGGGGATGGCTGACCTCAGGCTTGCAGGAGCATCCAGAGAAGCCACCCTATAAACTGCAGATCTGGGGTGCCCCGGTGCATGGCACAGCACATGGCCTTTTCAATACAAAAGAGATGCTGCTGTGGTGTTGGCAAGAGCCGCTGAAAGCAGCAAGATTTACTTTATCTCTAATTATTGCTAAGCCCTTATCTTTGGGGAGGAAACATTACATAAAGTGCAAAGTGAGCCAAACCCAGAACAATATCAACTCAAATAGGATATGCTCAGATCACTCCCAATTCAGTGCAGAGTGTGGACAGAGAGGGGTGCAGGAGCAAAGACTTGTGGAGATGCTGTCAGACAGCTGTTGAGCACAAGTACTTTGCACACAGCAGCTCACTGCATCTGTGAAATCCCGTGAGACGTACCACCCTTATCCCCATTTCATGGACAGGGGAGCTGAAGGCCCAGGGAGAGGGAAAATGTGTCTGTTCTTAAAAACAACAGTACAAGCAATTGGAGTCTAGGTCTCAATTCTACCGTAGACTGTGTGGCATCAGGAGGCAGTGCCCTTCTTTGGGTCTCAGTTTTACAAAATCTTAAAAGGAGGCAAGTGAACCAGATGACTTTAAAGACCTTCGCTGATGCCAGGATAGGATAAAATCCATGGGACTTTAGCCTAGATGTCCCGCTACCAGCTTCTGTGATCCTGATGATAGTGTATTGTAGCTGGGTCCTAAAGATGCCTCGGGGGAGGGGGTGAGAAGGCAAGGTGTCAATAACATGAACACTGGGAGTCAGGTGAAAGGTTAACAGCAGACTCATTTATTCAGCAATAGGGAGAGCTTTCTACACCCTCCTCCCAGCACACAGACTGTGTTTGAATCTGTTGCATTGTCTGGTCATCTCTCACTGGCTAGGCACAATCAGGACCTCTGGCAGTGCCTGTTGCTAGACCCTCAGATGGACCCATGTTGGCTCATCTCTCTGCCTTGTGGCCTTTTCTTCCTACAGTGTATGACGTATCAGCATCATCAGATGCTGAATGAGGGTGTTTTATGAACCAAGGTCTGTGCACATAGTCTTCATTCCTTCTCTCTTGAGAGTTGATGGCTGGAATAGGGTAGAGACAGCGCTATCAATATCTGACCTCATTCCCTTCTACTCTCCCCTTTCTGGAATGAGAACTCCCGAAATGATCATTCTAGGAGTTCAGATGCCACACCAGGAGGCGGACCAAGAAGCCATGTGCAAAATGAAAGGCCCTAGTCACCAGCTCTCAGTCTCCAGGGTAGACTACAAGTGACTCCACCTCTGCCAGTCCCAAAGCTTACATCACAGGAGGGTGTGGGCATGCAATAAATCTTGTATGCATTTAGACTCCAGCCCACCGTGTGCAGCAATAGTCAAGGTCTGAGACAAACATCAGAGCAGAGGCCAGCTTCAGGCTCTAAAGCATGACATCACAGCTTCAGGCTGAAACCTTGGCCTCCAGCTTTCTTGAGAGCAGTGAATGATTTCCTTTTAAGCATAATTAATTTTTATGCAATGCACCCATTCCAATCTAATATTCCTTAGAGTGAAAAGCATACAGTATGTCTCATTTTAAAAATTCCCATACCACCAATATCCAAATATCCAAAGTGTTCTATTATTGCCTAACAAATGGGTGCTTTCTGGGGAACACCTGACATGTCCTCATTGGTGTAGTGGGAGGTTGCTTGTTTGGTTCCCGGCCGCTCGGCTAGCTTAGATCCGAAATAATCACACAGAAACTGTATTATTTAAATCACTGCTTGGCCCATTAGCTCTACCTTCTTATTGGCTAACTCTTACATATTAATTTAACCCATTTCTATTAATCTGGATATCACCACGAGGTTGTGGCCTACCAGCAAAGTTTCAGCACGTCCATCTCTGGCAGCGGGTCCATTGCATCTCTTGACTTCACCCTTCCTTCTCCCAGCATTCAGTCCAGTCCTCCCCACCTAGCTAAGATCTGCCCTATCAACAGGCCAAGGCAGTTTCGTTATTCGTTAATGGTAAAAACAGCACACACGGGAGCCCACTGTGGCCAGCGGTAAGGGTTCTCACTGACACGTCTCCTGCTGTCATGTCTTCAGTATCTCATCAGAACTTCCCTTCTTCCGTTCAGTTCCTTACCTTTACCACGTGACCACCAACGGACCTACTGCTCTGACATTCACTGGCCACCCCATGCTCTCCAGAAACCTGCATTCAAATGCTTTCTTGTTCTTTTAAATCCTTTTTGATTTATTGTATTATGAGTATTTTTTTCTGCATGCCTGCCTGTGCCTGCTTTCAAGGTCAAGTGAAGGCATCAGATGCCCTAGAACTGGAGATCTAGTTGGTTGTGAGACATTATATGGATGCAGGAAACCAAAACGGGGTCCTGTGCAAGATCAACAAGCGCTGCTCATAGCTGCTGAGATTTTTTTTCCAGTACTTACAATTAATTTTTTTTCAGTACTTACACCAAAGATCCCCCATTCTAAAGCTTTATGTAAATGTTCTGGTTTGTGTTTGTGAATGCAGTGATCATTTTAGGCTCCAAAATTTACCTCTAAAATCAGAGAGTCCTTTCCTGTGACTGAACGTCATTTCATTCATGAACGCCATTCATATCTCTGTCCATTCCCTGATTTGTGGGCCTCTGGGTATTTTCCAGGTTTCCTACAGTTTCATTGGAAGCACTTACAAGGGAGCCACAGAAACTATAATTTGGTTTGTGCAAATTGTGTGTAATTCACTTCTGTTTTGAGTGTGTGAATGGTATATGTGTGTGTGTACGCGCGCGTGCGTGTGTGTGGCTCCCTTTTAGCATACTCATCCCCCTAGATCCCAAGTTCAGCAACAGTCAGATAGACTGAAGACGAGATGTGTTCTAATAGCCACATAGGCTGGAGGCTGCCAAGAGGGCTACATAATAAGCTCTCTCCTCACATACTAAGTTCCACCACAGCTTCCTTTGGAAAGTGCTAATTTTGCAAACATTGTGCCATTAAGTCCTCGCTGAATAGACCACTAGAGTTCTGCCTTCATCTCTACACACAGACCAGCCGTTCTGATCGTATCAAACCCCACTCTCAACTTTCACCAGTACCCAGGCTCATTACAGAATCAAAAGCTCTTGGGCTCACCTGTGCAATTGATTTGACCTCCAGGGATGCTGTGAGTCAATAAATATTCCCTAGGACACATTTGTCCAGCCTTTGTGGTGTGCTATCCCCTCTATAATGCTCACTGGGCTTCCTAACTAATGATGAGCAAATGCTACTAACTAAAGAAAACTTGGTGTCCAAATGTCTGAATCCAATCCTGAGTTTTTGCTTAGTGATATCAGAGACTCTGGGCACCTCACTTCTACTTGGAATTTCTGTTACTTAGTAATGTGCAGAACATTTTAATTTTTCAGGCCAAAATATTAAGCTATAAAAATAAATACAAATCTCTTGATTCATTATCATTTAATTACTTTAGGCCCCTGTACCTTAGGATGACAGTGTGTGTGTGTGTGTGTGTGTGTGTGTGTGTGTGTGTGTGTGTGCGCGCGCGCGCGTGCATATTGCTGGAATTAAACTGAGAGCACCACACTTTTAAGGCAAATGCTCTACCACTGAGCCCCCAGTCCTAGGATGACGTAAATTTATTTAGGCCATCTCAGCTACATGGAAGATCTCTTTCCTGTCAATCTGAAATCCTTCCCATGTATCCCTAGAGCTTTCCCAAGTCCTTCAGGTTCCTATGATCTTGCTGAAGGATGGTGAGGGCCACACTGTCTTTGCTCCTTGGCTCTGAACTTTTCTCTTTTCCAGAAGAGCTCTTCATTCTGCCTTAAGTTTCTTTGGGTCTCCTGGTGTGGGTTCCACTTCAGCAGTGCTTTTGATATCTGATGACTCATTGGTCTTTCTTTCTGACATTGAGATGATCCTGGAAGACCTGTCCTATGACATTGTATTGTCTAGCCTTCTTTGGTTGGATGCAAAGGCTTCTGAGGATTTCTTTAAAACAAACTTACTTCTTTTATTTTTTTTGTTTATAATATAATTATATCATTTCTGCCTTCTGTTTCCCCTCTCCAAAGCCTCCCATATACCTGTCCTTGATTGCTTTCAGATTTATGGCTTAGTCCCAGCCTCCAAGCAGAAAGCAGGGCCCTGAGACTGTAAAAGGAAACTGTGTGCGACTTAAGACACAGTGTCGGGGTGGCGAATCTGGGCACTGTAGATAGAACCTGTAATGCCAGCCCTTGGGAGACCGAGGAATAAGGATCTTGAGTTCTGGCCCTGTTTCCAAACAAACAGAGGATGGGAATGTAGGTTTAAATTAGGGGCCCTTGAGGAATGTCTTCTCCGAGACATTCTTTTTGGTTTTTTAATGTTTTGCATGAAAGGCAGCACGGACCATTTACAGTGTTCCTATGTTGGCCCTTTGTTATTTTTGTGCTCTCAGTGTGTGACTGGGTCTACCAAGGAACAAAAACAAACGTAGCCATGTGGTGGAGGCTATGTTCTGGCCCCTCAATCCACAGGCCCTCTGTCTGTCTTGAAATGGCCAAGGCAATCTTGCTATAGATGGCGACGTTGCAGAGGTTGCTAAGCTGAACAGGTTTCTTTTCACCAGTGGTCCCCCTTTCTGCCACTTCTGAGTGAGAATCCTGGTGAGTTAAGTCGAGGGAACTGAGTGGAGGTCTCACTTGATTTCCTTCTGCACTTGTTAAGTGGGAAAGGAACTTTTTAGAGAGGGGATTTGCTCTTCCAAGGGCCCTCCTCTGGCCTCTCTGGCAGCGCTGACCTCAGAAAGTGAAAGTGATGTTTTGGTTTCTTCATTCTCTGTTGGAAAGTGTCCAAAATGAAATCACCCACAGTAAGCCCCAAATGCCCTCATTCCGACGTCAATTCTGGGAAGGCCTCAGACGCCTTTAAAGCAAGGATGCTCAGCTGTCCCGCTGGCCTGGAGCGATTAGAATCTCTCTTTCTTCATTTCTCCCTTTCTGGGATGGATTTCTCCTTTCCCTAAACCCAGTCCTCACACCAGCCAGTACAGCAAGAGTGTTTAGTGTGCCATCAACCAGACTTACCTTTTATGTTGCATAAATACTAAAAATTAAAATCATGTGGAAGGGTTTAGTAGAAAGGAGTAGGATGAGGAAATAGATACCCAGTCAGTGCAGAGGAAACACAGCCAAGGCTTAGGCCCTCCAAGAAGTCCCTGGGGTCCTCTGTTCCTTCCTTTCCAAGAGACCTGTGCTCGTTTTGGCAAACATCTACTTCTCATGCATCACCAGGGACCTGTAAATCACCAAGGAGCAGGACTAAGGCACAGCAAGAACTGAACACAGCAGCTGGCTTAAATCCACGTCTGCAGCAGTCCTTGGAAGGCATGGGTGATGATCACCGGGTACACTGAGGCACACTTCACTCGATAAATTAGGTCTAACTCCCAGGAGCATAGGGCTCGTCCTCAGCCCTCCTGCTGCAGAAGAGAAAACAAAGCAAAGGCCCTTGTGAGAACATCAATGAGAGACAGAACCAAACTGGAAAAGTTCTTCACCCAGGAATTGTTAAAGTCTGCTTCAGAGCTCTGTGGAAACGGGTTCCTTTTCAAAAGCAAAGCTCCATGTTTTGAAATCTATCTTAATTGACACCCAAAAACACAGAAGCTGCCTATATTAATGGGGTAGCAGGCAATGCTTCCGTGCTTTCACACAACGGGTACTATTTAATCACGCGGTACACGTCTGTTTCCAGAGTCGCAGGCCATTTCTTTATGGCAAACTCTGTTGAAATATTTTCGCCGAGCTCTTTCAAATGTGCAGAACATTGTCTGAGGACAGTATTCCTCAGAGCGTCTTGCTCCCATTTGGTTTAGCCTTCAGGCTCATTCTAGATGCCAGTTCCAGATTTCCGTCCACCGTGGTGGGAAGTCGGGATGGAGGCAGCTTGAAGAAGCTGGTCACTCTGTATCTGCAGTGAGAAGGGGGCGGTGCACCCAGGAGCCCAGTCAGGGAATGGAACCAAGCACGGTGGGCGGGTCTATCCACCTCAGCCTCACCAACTTCTGACAGGCATGTCTGGATCCCCATCTCCCAGGTGACTCTGGATTCTGTAAGCTGACTATCAGCACTAGCATCTCCGATGATGTGATGCTTGTCTTTCTTTGCCTGGCTCATTTCATTGCAGCACCAATCTCTAGTTCCAGCCATGCTGCTACGAGGAGCTCATGCTTTTCTTTGGCTGAAGATTTTTCTTTGTGAGTGTGTGTGTGTGTGTGTGTGTGTGTGTGTGTGTGTGCGTGCGTGCGTGCGTGCGTGCGTGCGTGTGTGAGAGAGAGAGAGAGAGAGAGAGAGAGAGAGAGAGAGAAATTTGCCTTTTATGCCATTGTGAATACTGCCATAGTAAACACCGGAGTGCTCATGTCTCTCCCATGTTGATTTCTTTTTTCCTGTTTTTCTTTTTCTTTTTTTCTTTTTTTCTTTTTTTTTGGCTATGTATACCCGGTCGCTGGATTGCTGAGTCATACAGTAGCTCTAATGGCAATCTTTTGAGGACTCGCCACATCATTTTCCCTAATGGCAGCACTGGCTGGCACCCTCACTGGCACTGGGGTCTGTATTTATAATAGTGGCCATTCTTACTGCGGTACAGAGATACTCACTGCAGCTTACATTTGGATTTCCCCAGAGACTACTGCTGTTGAACATTTCTTGTATTCATGGCCAAATGGATATAGTATTTGGAGAAATGTCTATGCAGGCCCTTTGCCCATTTTTAAGCTAATTTTGTTCTTTGACAATTTCATACATGCATATAATGCATTCTGATTACTCCTCCCCTTCCTGTTCTTATCTCTGTCCCAGCCCTACCAACGTCCTACCTCCCACAAACCATTTTTCTACATTCAGAACTTTTTGTTTTGCTTTGTGAACCATTTATATGAACCAGAGCCATGCTTGTAATGGAACCACTGGAACCTCCTGCGCTTCACCAGTGGGTGTATGAGCTAAAGGCTGCCCCTCGCCCAGAGTCTATCAGGAGCCAACAGCTCATCTGAGAGAGATGGTGCTCCTTCAGGCAGGCCCTCCTTGACCCCCGAATGATTGTTGATAGGTCCAGTATTTTTCGTTTTTAAATTGGATTATTTATGGGTTTTTTGTTTGTTTGTTCATTTTGTTTGTTTGTTTTGCTGTTGAATTCTTGGAGTCTCATATGTATTGCTATAGTTTGCCTTACTTTGTTGATCATTTGCTTTGTTACGAGAAAGAAGTTTTTACTTTGAACATGATTCCATGTATCCAATTTTCCTTTCCTTTTTTTTGCGGCAAATTCAAGACCAAACCTAGGGCCTTGCACAGGCTAGGGAGGTGTTCTGCCACAGAGATGTATCCCGGCCCTTTGCTTCTGTTCACTGTGTTCCTGGAACCTTGTTCGAAACATCTTTGCAAGGGCCCATGGCCGCCTTCTAAAACAATATAGTTTCCATAAAGCCCCAGTATTATTCTTAGCTGAAATCCACTGGACAAAGTGTTAAGAACCAATTCTAAATATAAAGAAAGTAATAATGAATTTACTATATTAGTATATATGGGACATAGCTACATGCATATTTAGAAAAAACTCATGGCCTTAAATATTTATGTGATAAAAAGTAACTAAATTATTAAAACTAATTTGTAAAAATTTAATTCAGCTAAAATAAATTTGGGGACTGGGGAAATGACTCAGCTTGCTGTATGAGCTTTAAAACCTGAGTTTTCCTTTCTAGAAATCCTATAAAAGCCAGCATGGTAATGTGAATCTATCAGTCAGTGCTGGAAATGGGAAGACAAGGAAACCAGCTGGCCAGCAGCTGAAACGGTGAGCTACAGGTTCAGTCTGTCAGAGACTTTGTCTCAACATCAAGGAGGAGAGGTGATAGAAGTTAGGCCATCCTAACATCAGCCTTTGGCCTCAATATGCACCCACATGGGTAGTGATTACACTTGCACACACAAAGTGTACTTGTGTATATGCCTTATGCCCACACACATACACACATACACACACACACACACACACACACAAGTTTGGAAGAAAATCAGTAAAATTAGGACAAAGAATAGTTTAACAAAAGTAAAAGTTAGAAAATAATTAAATGTAAAAAACTAAAGATACGAAATTAGTCGATATTAAATGGAGATTACCAAAGAAGTGATATTTGGAAAATAAAACAAAGAAACCACAATGTGACTATTCAGCTCCATTCAAAGAAGAGGTTGGTAAGAACATTATCAAATTGAGGAAACAAGAAAATAACTATAAAAATGGAAAGAATTATAAGGGACAAGTTGGTCCAATTCTATACACATTGGTCTAAAATTCATTGAAAATTAAATATTTTAAATATGCATAATTAATTAAAACAAACCTCAAATGATATAAAAAGAAACCTAGTGTGTTTCAATTTAGTCATTTTTGGGAATCATCTATGCTTTCAAGAAGTGGTTAGACTGTTACAGACTGACTCAGTCCTAGAATGGAGTGACTGCTTTTTCCTTTCCTGAAGCAGTCCATGGAAACAATGCCTTACCCATAAAGATTAAAGGACACTGACTAACACGCTAGCACATGGCTTTAATTCCAGCACTTGAAAGCCAGAGACAGGTGGATCTCCGAGTTCAAGGCCAGCCTGGACTACAGAGCGAGTTCCAGAACAGCCAAGGCTACACAGAGAAATCCTGCCTCAAATTAACCAAACCGAGCAAAAAGATTAGAGGACAGTGTATATGCTGTGAAGCCAGAGTTTCACAGTCAGGCCATGGGAATCCTATGGGGTGAGCAGATCTGCTGGTCATTGTCGTTGAGTCAGACTGACCCACGTGACAAAGCACAGCTGGAATTGCAGGTAGACGGCTGCTCCCACAGGATATCACCGAGCTTTGGAGATCCATCAGTGCTGGAGAAAGGAAATAGATTTCAGAGCTGGCCTGGCATGCCATCTTGAAAGGGACAAGACACTGAAACAGATGATAAGATACAAGAAAGTATCTTCAAAACAGTCCCGCAGGTCTAAAGCCACTCAGGTTAGACAGTCAAAATCTGTATCAGAGGCGTCTCCTGATGAATGTGAACTGATACTTGGCACCAAAGGGCTCTTTATCTTTGATCTCTCAGATGGAAAAACTGAGGAAGAAATTCCCCACATGGAAAGGTGTTAAAACTAGGATGAGTCTCACAAATACCTAGAATGAATAAACTGTACACAGTGACTTCCAGAGCCCATACCATGGTTCATATGTAAATGATACAGTAAAATAGTAATAAAAGAGACAAGGGGTATCAAGAAAAGACCTGGAGAAAAGCCAGAAGCAATTGACTACACTCTCAGGTGACTCTGTTATTAGTAGCTGGGCACATACTTGAAAATTAGTTCTGTTGAGCTTGATAAGACAAATAGAATTGATTTCAACAAGTATATAAATCAGGGCTTTTGATCAAAATCACATTGGTCATATTATTTATTTAAAATCTACAATGTACACATACTTTTTGAAATTATAAACTACATTCATATAAGTAATGTAAAAATAAAATAATCTACTCAGAAGATGATCAAAAATATAAAATAGCAAGCTTTACCTAACCATCCAGCCAACAATGTAATCAAACACATAAGCAGGAACTGATAAAATCCACATGATAGAGGCGTAAGAGATTAAAAATGTGTAGGCAGTGTGCAACCGATATAGCTGTATTCCTGGAATCTAACAAAAGCCATAACAATTTCTGAAAAGCAATCATATGGAAATATAGTAATGCACACAACTGGTTTCCATCATTATGGGCCAGAAAATCACTCCCATTTCTCTTTGCTGTTCTTGATTAGTTTTGTTTTATTTTGGTTTTCATGTTCCTGTCTCCACAGCAGAATTATTCTGGAGTGAACCCTACTTCCTTGTTTGGGATGAGTATCAAACAAAAGAAAAAGGTTTTTTTCTCTGTTTACTTTTCTACCCAAAGTTCGAAGCTTGTAATTTTGCCCCACTACTTAGAAACCTAGAAGTAACATTATTTGGATGCTATATTTATTTAGAATTATGTTGAGGGCAGCTTCATGGGACTTTGGACCTTGCAATTCCTCTCAGAAAATGAAAATTGCACAATTGAAGGCCCCTCACTCACTTTAACTCTATTGTAAAGTACTTCAATCTCCTAGTTGGATTCTCCAGAGCTGCAAATGGAATTTTCACAGTCTTGTGGGCTACAAACTCTGAAGACTTAACAGTTCCTACTGAGGAGAAAGGTCCTCATGATCAACAAAACACCAAATTCCTGAGCAGTTACCAAACCTCACCAATAATAAACCAATGTACTTCACCAGATGGAGGATAACTGAAGTAACAGTCTTGGCTGTCCTGGAACCCGCTTTGTAGACTGGGCTGGCCTTGAACTCACAGAGATCCACCTGCCTCCACCTCCCTAGTGCTGGGATTAAAGGTGTGTGCCACTGCCCAACTGTTTATTCTTAACAACAATAGAGGGTCTAAAGAAAACCCCATGAGACAGGAATAAAGATTAGAGGGAGAAAGCATTTATTTTCATGATTCAAAATCATGAGAAACAAGTTCAAAATAGTTCAAAAGAACTTTGTGGCTTAAAGTCTGCCATATTGGATTGCCTATGTTGCCTGTGAGATAAATGAAGGTCATGTTCAAGAAAGAAATAATGACAAGCAAGGTTTAAGAGAAAAGATTCACTACTGGTGACTATGGCAGGGCTAAGGACCACAGTTCTACAGCAGAAGCCTGAATCTACTTCCCTCCAACTTAGTGTACGTGACGTGAACATGAATCCTTGTATTTATGCCGCTGCTGTGTTTGCTGCACTGTAATGTTAGCACTAATTAACATACTGGTTCCTCGTTCTCAGAAGAGCTACAGCTGAAAAGAATTAACAAATAAAAGAAATCAAGTCAAAGTTAGGTGCCCTCCTAGTCAGTCAAGGACCAAAAGGTAAAGGGGAGGAACAGATGGGCACCATGACCCATGACTCACCAGCTAACCCACCCGGGATAGCCAAAATAGGAGTGACAAAGAAGGGCAGTGAGACCCTGCCAAACACAGTGTCCTCGTCATGTCTGTTTTTGTGGAATCCAAAGTGAAACAAATCACTGTGCCCCAAAATAACCCTATGCTCTATATGAATTAACCAATGAAATATTTGTTGCTGGGTACCCTAAAGCTGCCTGCCCCAAAATCCTATATAAACTGCTTTGTTCCATGCTCAGCAACCCGATTGCTACAGCATCCGCAGGCCTGTGTAACCAACTAATAAACGCCTCTTGCTTGTGCAGCCGAAGTCAACTGGAGTCTTCTCTTGGTGGGGAGCGTCTGCTGGAGGGTCTCCCCTTACCGGGGGTCTCTTCACAGCTATGCCCAGCCACTAGGGTAACTGAGGCAGACAAACCTCAAGCTCAAGGCCTACCTAATTCATAGAGGGCATGCCAAGCCACGTGGCTAAACATAGACAAGAATTATGGGTTAATTTAAGTTGTAAGAGCTAGTTAAAATAAGCCTGAGCTAATAGGCCAAACAGTTTATAATTAATATAAGCCTCTGTGGGTTTCTTTGGAACTGTATGGCTGCAGAACCAGGCAGGACGGAAACTTCTGTCTACAGCTGATTGAATACCATCTGGAGCCAGCTGCTCCTCACATGCTAGCAACACCCTTCTTGTACCCCTGCAACTTTTTAGAGCATACATCTCTGGCTTCTAGGTGGAGATTTCCTGTCCTCACCGACGGAGCCAAAACAGAAGCACAGAGACTTAATATAAACACTAGGCTGATAGTGCAGGCTTATTACTAACCTCTAAATTTTAATTTAACCCATATTCCTATTTATGCACTGCCACACGGTGGTACCTTTAATAGCATGGCACATTCATCTACTGCTCCCTCTGTGTCTGTTGGTGTCTCCAGACTCTACCCTTCCTCATCCCATCATTCTCAGTCTGAATTTCCTGTTCAGCTATTGGCCAGTCAGCTTGTTTATTAAACCAATCATAGTGACATATATTCACACCGTGTAAAGGAATATTCCACAGTGCTGGCTGCAGTTCTTGAGTGCTTTTCTGTTTCCACACTGCTGCCCATTTTGTCCACAACAGTGTTTCCCCTGCTCTGAGTGAAGAACAATAGCTTGTCAGAATTTAACTTTCTAGACCATCACCTGAGCAATCTGGCTTCCTCCTCTGTCTATGTTGACATGATACAGTTACCACTCTGACTTCAAGTTGCCAGGAATATGTGCTTCCCAAGCATCATTGGCAGGGGGTGAAGTTCTACAGATTAAAAACAAAACAGGAAGGAGATTGCTAGAATTGTCCCCAATCAAAAAGAGTGGCACAGGGCATTGTCTTAGCTGTGGTTTATAGTGCACAGTTCAGGCAAGAATGACAATAAATGAGAAAGCTCTGCCAAGGGTTCTTTATCTTTATGGTATCAGAGTCCACAGAATTTTGATACACCAGGGAGCATTGGCCCAGGTAAGCATGATCTCCTGTTCATGCTTGGTGGCATCATTCTTGTAACATTTAGAACTTTTCTCACATTTTAGAGCACTCAACAGGACAGCCCTTGCTTGGGAATTTCTTGTTTTCTCAGACAATTACTCTGCTAAACACTACATGTCAACTATGGTTCCCACTCAAACATTTTATCTACTTTACTTCAGGAAATATTCTCTGCCTTGCTCTCTGGTTCTCTACCTTGTTTCCCATCTGTCCAGTCATTTTCACCTAAAGGGTGAGCTACTTTTTCTAACTTACTGTCAAGTCCAGTATCTAGCCCTCATTTCTTAGTTTGAAACTTTGATGAATCGAATTAGAGACTAGATTTCTTCCTTTCATTCAAAGAGTGTACACATGCAATGTACATGCACACACAGACACACACAGATACACACACACACATGCACGCATGCACACATGATTATACATGTTTCAAAGTACACTCCTGAAAGGGACTTATAGTTCCTGAGATCCACAGATACATGAAGTGACAATGCACAATACATGAACTAATGCATTTCTCCTGCCGAATCTAGTTGCTTCCTGAAGAGTGACGCATTTTGTTACCAAAATGAGTTCTTGGTTTTTTTTTTTTCTTTAGATTGTTAAAGGTGTCGCCTTGGCTCCCAAGTCCCTACAAGCATAAGAAGCACACTTTTAGTGGCTATTGATTGGGAAATTCTGGCCTTCCATCTGGCTGTCAATAGCAAACACAGAGACCGTCCACAGGGAATCTAGGGGGGCAAGGGTGGTTCTTTTCAGTTGAGGAGAAAGAACTGGATATCTGAAAGTTTTTTAGAATGTATTTTGGTTCCAGGAAGCCAAGAACTAGTAGAGATCTACTCAATGAAGACATAGTTTCCTTTAAAGATAAGCTGGAAATAAGCCACAGCGGCCAATGACCAAGAACAGCCCCTTACTGCAGTGTGCCACAGTTCCAGAGTCTGGCAACAGCCCTCCGTTGAATAGCAGGACAGACCTACACTGGTGCAGTTAGTCTCTATTTCCTAGTCCATAAAATGGGCACTCGGAGTCTTCTCAAGAAGAAAATAATCCCTGAAGAACACTGTAACATGAGTAATAAAAACCCAGAGACAGATATTGGGGTTCAACATGAAGATCAGAAAAACAAAGCAGCCAAGCCACTAGAGAGTGTTTACCTCTTCAAAGATTTAAAATCTTGAGACTGAAAGAGAGTGAGTTCTTGTCTCATCCTGCCTTATATTTCTATCTAGTGCAGGGATTAGAGATGTGCACCACCACTGCCCATCCTGTATGGCTAACTAGTGTGGCTGCTTTACACTGATCCTCAGGCAAGCTTTATTTAGTAAAACATAAACAATATCTCTCTATATTTCCCCCTTTTTCTAAAATAAAAAGGAAGGATATAACTAATATTAAAAACTATATACAATAAGTAAACAACTATATAAATATATACAGGCAATAAATATATCAACAATGTCTAGTCTGACCCACCCCCATCCACCAGACACTGCAAGCTACTAGCCCCATCTCACCCTCAAACTCGACAATCCTCCTGCAACCTCAGTGGAACTCTGAAACGTAGTTTGCTACAATACAGAGACAACCAAGAAAAAGGACCACGATCTTGCTACAATACTGAGAGGACCAAGAGCTAGTCAGCAGAAGAGTTTCCTGCTGAGAGGACAAAAAGAAAGGACCCAGAGAGGAATTCTAAAGCACAAGCTGTGACTACACAGAGTGGAACAAGAGAGCTAACCAGGAGAGAAGACCAAGAGAGTAGGGTAAGAGAGATGTCAGGGACTCCCTGAGACACAGACATTGACAGTACAAAGCAGACCAAGAACTGTTCCCAAAGACTTAGCCACTGAAAGGATTGGACCAAGATGCAAAGACACTGCTGGCATCAAAAGAAGGAAGAGTTGGATAAGCATCAATGCAAGAATTCATTCAAAAACTTAAAAGCAGCATGATAACACCATAACCCAGTGGTCATACAATAGGAAGACTTGATCATTCTCACCCAGAAGAAGGAGAAGAAAAGGATTTTAAATGTAATTTTATGAAGATGATGGAGACCGTTAAAGAGGAAATGAAAAACTCCTTTAAAGAAATGGAGGAAAAGACAAAAAATGGAAGTAATAAATAAATCCCTTAAAGAAAACCAAGAAACAACAGTTAAACAGATGAAATAAACAGTTCAAGATGTGAAGACTGAAAGAGAGGGAATAAAGAAAACACAAACTGAGGAAATTCTGGGTATGGAAAATCTGGGTAAATGAACAGGAACTACAGAGGCAAGCATAACCAAAAGAATACAAGATATAGAAGAGAAAATCTCAGGTGTTGAAGACACTATAGAGAAAATCAATTCATTGGTTAAAGAAAACATTAAATCCAATAAATTATTAATACTAAACATCCAAGAAATCTGAGACACCATAAAAAGACCAAACCTACAAATAATGGCGATAGAAGGAAGAACTCCAGCTCAAAAGCATAGAAAATATATTCAACAAAATCATAGAAGAAAACTTTCCCAACCTAAAGAAGGACACCTCTATGAAGGTACAAGAAGCTTGCAGAACACCAAATAGGCCTAATTTTTTTAAAAAAGTCTCCTTGCCATATAATAATCAAAATGTAAAATGTACAGAATAAAAAAGAATATTAAGAACTGCAAAGGAAAAGGTCAAGTAACATATAAAGGTAAACCTATCAGAATTACTCCTGACTTCTCAATGGAAACCATGAAAGCCAGATGGGCAGATGTGCTGCAGACACTAAGAGACTGTGGATGCAAGCCCAGACTACTATATCCAGCAAAGCTTTCAATAATCATCGATGGAGATAATAAGATATTCCAGGACAAAACCAGATTTAAACAATATGTATCCACAAACCCTGCCCCACAGAAAGTACTAGAAGGAAAACTCTAACCCATGGAAGCTAACTGCACCCAAAAAAACAGAGGCAACAGAAAACCTCCCATCAGCAAAATTCACAGAGGGAAACACACAGCCACTACCACCGAAAAATAACAGAAATTAACAACCACTGGTCATTAATATCTCTTAATATCAGTGGACTGAATTCACCTATAGGAAGACACAGGCTAAGAGAATGGATAAAAAAAAAAAAACAGGATCCAGCCTTCTGCTGTATACAAGAAACACAGCTCAACCTCAAAGACAGATATTACCTCACAGTAAAGCATTGGGGAAAAGGTTTTCCAATCAAATGGACCTAAGAAACAAGTGGTTGTAGCTATCCTAATATCTAACAAAATAGATTTCAAAATAAATCAATCAGAAGAGATGGAGAAAGATACTTTATACTCATAGCAGGAACAAACCACCAAGATGCAGTCTCAATCATGAACATCAATTCTATGCCCTAAATACAAGAGCACCCACATATGTAAAAGAAACATTACTGAAGCGTAAATCACACATCAAACCCCACACACTAATAGTAGGAGACTTCAACACGCCACTCTTCCCAATGGACAGGTCAAACCAGACAGAAACTTAACAGAGAAATAAGAGAACTAACAGATATCATGACTCAAATGGATTTAACAGACATCTATAGAACATTCCACCCAAACACAAAAGAATATAGCTTCTCAGTACCTCATGGAATCTTCTCTAAAATTGACCACATACTTAGTAACAAAGCAAACCTCTATAGACAGAACAAAATTGGAGTAACCCCTGTATCTTATTGGACCACCATGGTTTAAAGTTACAATTTAACAACAACACTAGTCTCAGAAAGCCTACAAACTCATGGAAATTGAACAGTGAACTATTGAACCACTGCTGGGTCAAGGAAGGAATAAAGAAACTAAAGACTTCATAGAATTCAGCAAAAATGAAGGCACAACATACAAAACCTATGGGACACTATGAAAGCAGTGTTAAGAAGAAAATTCATAGCACTAAGTGCCCACGTAAACAAAGTAGAGAGAGCTCACGCTAGTGATTTAACAGCACACCTGAAAGCTCTAAAACAAAAAGAAACAGACTCACCCAGGAGGAGTAGAAGATAGGAAATAATCAAATTGAGGTCTGAAATCAATAAAATAGAAACTAAGAAAACAATACAAAGAATCAATGAGACAATGTGCTGGTTCTTTGAGAAAATCAACAAGAGAGACAAACCCTTATCCAAACTAATCAAAAGGCAAAGAGAGACCATCCAAATTAACAAAATCAGAAATGAAAAGGGGATATAAAAACAGATACTGAAGAAATCCAGATAATAATCCTTAGGTCATACTACAAAAACCTGTACTCCACAAAATTGGAATATGTAAAAGAAATGGACATATCATATACCAAAATTAAATAAAGACCAGGTGAACAATTTAAATAGACCTATAAACTACAAAGAATCAGAAGCTCTCATCAAAAGCCTCCCAATCAAAAAAAGCCCAGGGCTGGATGATTTTAGTGCAGAATTCTACCAGAACATCCAAGAAGAGTTAACACCTATACTCCTCAAAGTATTTCACATAATAGAAACAGAAGGAACACTGCCAAACTTTTTATGAGGTTACAGTAACCCTGATACTGAAACCACAAAACGACTCAACCAAGAAAGAGAGTTACAGACCAGTCACACTCATGAACATAGATGCAAAAATAACCAATAAATAACTGGCAAACCAAATCCAAGAACACATCAAAAAATTATCTACCATAATCAAGTCTGCTTCATCCCAGAGATGCAGGGATGATTTAACATATGAATCTATCAATATAATCCATCATATAAATAAAGTGAAAGAAAAAATATGATCATCTCATTAGTTGCTGAAAAAGCACTTGACAAAATCCAACACTCCTTTATGATAAAGGTCTTGGAGAGATTAGGGATACAAATAACATATCTAAACATAATAAAAGCAATATACAGCAAGCAGATAGCCAACATCAAATGAAGTGAAGAGAAACTCAAAGAGATTCCACTAAAATCAGGAACAAGACAAGGTTGTCCACTCTTTCCATATTGCTTCAATATAGTTCTTGAAGTGCTGGCTATAGCAATAAGACAACAAAAGGAGATCAAGGGGATTCAAATTGGAAAGGAAGAAGCCAAACTTTCATTATTTGCAGATGATAAGATAGAATATATAAGTGACTCCAAAAACTCTACCAGGAAACTCATACAGCTGATAAATACCTCAGTAATGTGGCAGGATACAAGATCAACTAAAAAAAAATCAGTAGCCCTCCTATATACAAATGATAATAAAGCTGAGAAAGAAATCAGAGAAACATCACCTTTCATAACAATCACAAATAATATAAGATATCTTGGGGTCACACTAACGAAAGAAGTGAAAGACCTATTTGACAAGAATTTTAAGTCTTTAAAGAAAGAAATTTAAGAAGATACAAGAAAATGGAAAGATCTCTCATGATCTTGGATAGGTAGAATCAACATATTAAAAATGGCATTTCTACCAAAAGTAATCTATAGACTCAATTCAATCTCCATCAAAATCCCAACACAATTCTACACAGACCTTGAAAGAACAATAATCAACTTCATATAGAAAAACAAAGAGCCAGGATAGACAAATCCTGTACAACAAAGGAACTTCCGGAGGCATTACCATCGCTGACATCAAGTTCTATTACAGAGCTACAGTAATGAAAAAAGCTTGTTATTGGCATAAAAACTGAGAGGTTGACGAATGTAATCAAATCAAAGACCTGGATATTAATCAACACACCTATGAACACCTGATTTTTTGACAAAAAGCTAAAATTATACAATAGGGGAAAAAGCATCTTCAAAAAATAGTGCTGGCATAATCAGATGTCAACATGTAGAAGAATGAAAATAGACCCATATCTATCTCCATGCACAAAACTCAAGCCCAAATGGATTAAAGACCTCAATATAAATCTGACAACACTAAACCTGATAAAAGAGAAAGTAGGAAGTAGCCTCTAATGCTTGGGCACAGGAGACCACTTCCTAAATATAACCACAGACACTTAGAGCAACAATAAATAAATAGTACCTCCTAAAACTAAGAAGCTTCTCTAAAGCAGAGGACATAGTCAACAAGACAAAAAGGCAGCCTACTGAACTGGAAAAGATTATCACAAGCCTCACATCAGACAAAAGACTGATCTTCAAAATATATAAAGAACCTAAGAAATTAGAAATCAAAATTCCAAATAACCCAATGGTTATTTAAAAATGGGGTACAGAACTAAACAGAGAGTTCTCAACAGAAGAACCTCAAATGACTGAAAGACACTTAAGGAAATGTTCAACATCCTTAGCCATCAGGGAAACACAAATCTGAGATACCAACTTATACCTGTCAGAATGGCTAAGCTCAGAAACACCAATGATAGCTTATGCTGGAGAGGATGTGGAGTAAGGGTGGAAATGCAAACTTGTACAGCACTTTGGAAATCAGTATGGTGGTTTCTCAAAAAAATTGGGAATCAACCTACCTCAGGATCCAGCAATACCACTCTTTGGCATTTACCCAAAAGATGCTCAATCATACTACAAAGACATTTAACAAAGACAAATAACAGCATTATTTGTAATAGCCAGAACCTGGAAACAACCTATATGCCCCTCAACCAAAGAATGGCTAAAAAAAAATGAATGGAACTAGAAAACACCATCCTGAGTGAGGTAATCCAGACCCAAAAAGATGAATATGGTATGTACTCACTCATAAGTGGATACTAGCTATAAACAAAGGCCATTGAGCCTATAGTTCATGATCATAGAAAAGCTAAGTTATAAGGTGAACCCTTAGAAAAACATATAGATCTAACTGGAAAGTCAAAATAGACAAGATCATCTGACAAAATTGAGAACATAGGGGTGGGGGAGAAGAAAGGGTGGAAGGGAAGAGGAGGGAGAAAGGGGAGAAGGTAAGGAGAACTTCAGGAAATGGGGTAGTATAGATAGAGGAAGGACAGAGATGAGAGCAGGGAAAGAGATATCTTAATTGAGGGAGCCATTATGGGGTTAGCAAGAATCCTGGCTCTAGAAAAATTCCCAGGAATCCACATGATGAGCCCAGCTAAGACCCTATGCAGTAGAGGAGAGGGTGCCTGAACTGGCTTTACCCTATAGTCAGATTGATGAATATCTTAAATACCACCACAGAACCTTCATCCAGCAACTGATGAAAACAGAGGCAGAGACCTGCACTGCTGCACTGGATTGCACTCCAAAGTCCAGTTGAAGAGTGGGAGAAATGAGAATATGAGCAAAGAAGTCAAGACCATGATGGGTACAGCCACTGAAACAGTCTACCTGACTTAAGGGAAGCTCACCAATACCAGCCTGACTGGGAAGGAAGAAGCATAGGACCAAACTAGTCCCTCTGAATGTGGTTGACAGTTGCATGGCTGGGACAGATTGAGGGGTAACTGGAAGTGGCCCCAGGATTTAGCCCTACTGCTTGTACTGGATTTTTGGGAACCTATTCTCTTTGAGTAAATACCTTGCTCTGCCTAGGTATAGTATGGAAGGTACTGAACCTTCCCCAAAGCAATGTGCCTTACCCTCTCTGAGGAGTGGATGGGGGTGGAGTGGGGGAGTAAGTAGAGAGAATGGGAGGAGGGGAGGGAATGGGAACTTGGATAGATATGTAGTAAGGAGGAATGGGCTGAGTCCTGCCACCTGGCTAGCTTAACCCCCGAAATAACCACACAGAAATTGTATTAATTAAATTACTGCCTGGCCCATTATATCTAGCCTCTTCTTGGCCAACTCTCACATCTTGATCTAACCCATTTCTATTAATCTGTGTTTACCAAGAGGTTGTGACTTACCGGGAAAGATTAGCATGTCTGACTCTGGTGACTCCATAGTGACTCTCTCCCTGTCTTCTTTCTTTCAGCATTTAGTTTTCTTTTCCTCACCTATCTAAGTTCTGCCCTATCAGAAGGCCAAGGCAGTTTCTTTATTCAACCAGTGAAAGCAACACAAATACAGAAGGACCTCCTACACCATAGATATGTATAATGAAAAATATAGCTTGTTTTCTTTTTTTAAAAAAAAAAAGCAAAAACAGACATGTAGACCTTTAGACTAGTATAGAAGGCCAAAAATTAAACCCATGCAACTATAGCAACCCAGGTTTTTAAAAAGTTGATAAAATGAAGAATTCCATTTCAAAAAAAAAATCTAGTGCATTTGGGTTTGACAAATTCAGAGAAAATACACCATTATCTAACCTATCTTGGTGATTCCAAAGTCTTATATCTCTTACTTTCTATCATAACTTGCTTTCTGCAGCTGGTAAACAAGGAAAACTCTAACTATTTAGTCTTCAACTTTCTCAGAGACCCAAGAAGGAAATAATATTAACTGAGTAAACAGGAAGTATGAACAAGCAACTTCCAAAAAAAAAAGTGAGAAATGACAGAAACAGTTGGCTGCCTAAAGAGTCACCCAAAGTTTCTCTGCAACACTGGGGCATCCATATTCAGCCCTCAGGCCTAGCATATCTGACAGACTTTTCTGTGAATCAAGATATTCTGAAGGGCTATCCCTCCTTGTCTTGACAATGTTACTCTCTTTTATGTGCTGCTTGTCCAATTAGGACAACATACTGTCAGCAGTCAAGGCAAGGGCAATTTCTTGCCCAGTGACTTACTTTTGCTACAATTAAAGTAAACTTCAAGTAGAGTTTCTTCGATGCCCATTATCTTCTATGAAGTAGATTGGTGCTACCAGGAGCAGACATATCTCATTGTTATAAAATAAGATGTTAGTATAACATCTTAAATGACAAATTCAGTAGCTCTCTAAAGTGTTTGAAGATTACCTGTTTTTCTAAAAATATATCTTTGTTTGACCTTGAAAACATACTTAATGTAACTACAAGTTTGATTGAAATAGTTAACTACTAAACTATATTTACTTATTATTTTGAACAGTTGTTAATTTTCAAGGACTAGAAATTTGCATAACATTAAATGAGTTGTATAGGTACAATACCTTGAATATGAGTATAAATGTATGGCAATATATTCTAAAAAATGTAATCTCAAATTTGTATCAATATATAGAAGTCTAATCTAATTATCTAATAATGTAAGATATTTCAAACTAGTAGTTGTGTTTTAAAAGTAGACTCAATAATCTAACTTTTTATCTTATCATATCTATATCCTCCTTTTTCTTTACAGAGTAGATTCAATAATCTACCCTTTATCCTATCATATTCTGTTAATTGATGAAGTCTCAACTTTCCTTTTAGAAATAACTCAGAGACATTTTCTGTATAAGTTTTTAATTTTTCAGTAGGTTTATGTGGTAAAAAGATCTATTCTAAGATAATATCTTTCCTCTGCATTAAAATTCCTATAGAGGAATGTTTGGAGGATAATATTACCAGAATACAGTTAAGATTCAGATCCACACTTGCCTTCTGCAATTTATCTTCAATCAAAGCCAATTCTCTCTCAGCTTTAGCTGATAATTTCCTGAAACTATTCAAGTTCTTGCTTCCATCTAAGACTTTGTTTAAATTAATCAGGTCATCAGGACCTATACCAATAGTGTGCCATAGATGGGAAATTTCTCCTAGCAATATTTTCAAATCATTAAGAGTCTGCCATCAATCTCTCCTAATTTGTACCTTTTGGGGTCTAATTTTTGTAAACATATTTTACAGTCCAAATTATTAATAGAATCTCCTCTTTGTATTTTTTTCAGGAGCGTTTATAATCCACAAACAAGGCAAAATTTTCTTTTTTTCTTCAAACATTCTTTCTAAAGTATCTACATTTGAATCAGATAACAAAATGTCATCTATGTAATGATACAGTATAGATTCAGGAAATTGCTTTTATATCATTTCCACTGGCTGACTTCAAAATATTGGCACAGAGTGGGTCTATTTAACATTCCCTGTGGGAGAATATTCCATTGATATTTCCTAGCAGGCTGAGGATTATTATATGTAGATACCGTGAAAGCAAATTATTCTCTGTCTTTGTCTTGTAAGGGTATAGTGAAGAAACAATTTTTTAATTCAATAATTATAAGAGGCCATCATTTAGGCAATAGAGAAGGCAAAGGAATTCCAGACTAGAGAGCCCATTGGCTGAATCACCTTATTATCAGCTCTTATATCTGCTATCATCTCCATTTTCCAGATTTCCTTTTAACAATAAACACAGGA
Source organism: Ondatra zibethicus (assembly GCA_004026605.1). Classification (NCBI taxonomy): domain Eukaryota; kingdom Metazoa; phylum Chordata; class Mammalia; order Rodentia; family Cricetidae; genus Ondatra; species Ondatra zibethicus. The sequence continues at coordinate 213,181 of PVIU01001102.1, forward strand.
GAAATTAAGGACTGGTTGATTCTTCAATATGCTGAGCATCTAGTTGCTCCTGTACTAGTTGTTCTAAAGCCTGCAGTTTCTCTATTGTTAAAGATCATTGCTTAACCCATACATGTTTGTCTGTCAACCATTTGAAAGGTAGGGCTGTTTGTGCCTTTGAAATATCAGCAACTATTGTGCCTAGTGTGGTTACTTTGCATTGACCTTCAGACAAACTTTATTTATTCAAGTACAAATAATATACCCCTATAGAACACTTAGCTATACTTGGTATTGGTGGACTCCAGAAATAATACCTGGTACTTTTGGTGCCACTAACAGTAGCATGAGTCCTAGTCAGCAGGCTGTCTGTGGCAGCTAACTAGAGACTTGGACCCAGCTATACACAGCAGACAAACCTAGTCTATGGTTATGTAGACATTCTAATTGACAAAAATATATCAAATCTCTTGTAATTTTTATTTGTTGTGCATCAAACAGTTGAGATCATAAATCCACATGACAAATAATTTGTCTCTTGTTTTATCTCATTTATCACAGCCTATTATGGAAACTCAGAATTTTTGATCAGTTCTGCCTGACCCCTTCTGCCTTGTCACCTTTACATATGTCAGCCTCAGATCCAACCTTTAACCCTGATTATAAACAGGCATGAGTCTCCTGCACACACGACTCACAGATGGTGATCTGTACTCAGCCTCAATCCAGCTGGTCACTAGAACTGCCTCCCTAATTCCATAGAATCCAGGCCTTTCATTTTGAGCTGTTTAAATTTACCTTTTTTTTCTAAATTTTTGTATAACTCTAGATTTATAGAATAGTTGAAACCTAGTCACTTTTCAGTCCACTCTAGACCAAGCCCTTGTCTTTTGCTTGCTATGAAATTTGGGCAGAAGACATGCATCTTTTCAAACTTACCCTGGGCTCAATGTATGTCCTTACCCTATCCATATTGGCCTAGGCCATATGAACAAGATTCCAAGGTACACTAACAAACCTGACCCAGTAAAGAACTTGATACAGTAAACAGAACCGATTTAGCCCTTGCCCTTCATCAGCTGGATGACACTTGAGCCTTAGGCACTGGTTGAATGTCAATGAAGAGTTGGAACACACCATAGATCTGAACCACATCACTTTATGTACAATGCACCCTAGCGGAAAGCCACCCCACTGAGTCCAGCTCAGATGAACCAAGCCATTTTGCACACAATAAATGCTCTTTGACATGGACCATTAAGTTTTATGAAGGTTCGTAACCCAGTGTCACTAATTAACACAACACCTATTATAGAATACCACTGGCAGTTAATGAAATCTTCAGAAAGAGTGAAATACAGTGTCTACTGCATTCTCCTGAGCTACCTGTCTGCAATCCCCACAGTAGCATGGGACATTACTGGTGTGGGAAGTCCTTTTGTATATGTGTTGGTTATTTTGGTTAATCAATAAAGAAGCTGATTGGGCCTATGGCAGGGCAGAATAGAGCAAGGCAAAAACTCCAAGCAGAGAGAGAGGAGAAAAGAAGGTGGAGTCAGGAGACACCATGTAGCTACCGAAGGAGGACAATGCTGGAGAACTTTACTGGTAAACCATGAGCCTCGTGGCAATATAAAGATTAATAAAAATGGGTTAATTTAAGGTATATATTATTAGGGTGGTCCATCTAAGACAAAAGTTGTGATGGCAATTCCTCCCCACAACCCATGATTTTTATTTAATTAACAATCAATGGGATCTAGGCATTGACATTTTATACAAACTCCTTGGATGACATGGACAAATAGCCAGGGTGGACAGACAGAACTAGGCCAAAGCAGGTAACAAAGCTTTGGTAACAAAGCAGGTCACAAAGTCCCTATGAGGTCGTATGCACTAGAACCCCATGTGTGTGCCCAGCAGAGTCACCTACAACACTTCCACTGTTCACTGCCCCTCACTCATCAGAGACAAATAAAAAGCTAAGGTTGGTATCCAATGCTGAGATGCTGAGTGACTTAGTGGGCTCCCCTTAGGGAAGGCAAATGCTGGCTGGTGGCCTGGTATAGAAAAGACATCTTTTATCCTAGACAATGTTTCAAAGATTGTGCTTTGAGGTTCTTTTGTAATTATACCATCTCTGACTTTGCAGCTTGAGGGACTTTTATTTCCTTTTTGAATTAATAGCCCGGTTAACAGCTTCTAGCCCTTTTCCAGTGCCTCTAAGTCCACTCAGACCTGTCAGTTTAGACTCCAAGTAAACCACTCTCCCCCAAATAATGTTGATTGAAAACATAAAATCTGACGTTAAGCTTTGACATCCATGATCATGCACCGGGAAAACTGATTAGAAAGAAACGAGACAGCATTCATCAGAAAGACCCCACGGTAAAGCCAGATCTGCTCATAAGTTGCAGGACTGCAGGCTTGCCATGTCGCCACCTTTCCCTCGGATGTGAAGCTAAGGCTGGCTTCTCCTGCTAGGATTCTGGACTGAGAAGATGCTGACTGTAGCAGGACAAGCGGGCTGCTTGTCGTCCCGACCACCCAGCTAGCTTATACCCAAAATGCTCAACAGAGGAATGGGACTTGATTTGGAGACTAGACTCTAACCCTAATTTGACTAAAGAGTTTAGTTTATGGAGATCCCAGACATGGGTGACTCATGAACACTGATTTCCTAGAGATCACTACACAGCTTACAGGCAGCTTCCCTAAGGTCTTTCCCCAGCACTTATTCCTTGCTTAACAAATGTCAGGGAAGGCCTTCACGAGTCCTAAAACACTCAGGTGGGGTTCATAAGCCTGTACCCCTCCATCCCTGGGCAATTGCTATGAAATGAAGTTATGAATAGAAAGCCAACCAGGAAACTCCCTAATCCTTGCCCCGTAGGCTCTCACTCCACATTGGCACCTGCAGTTTCTAGTTGGGAACCATGGTAACATCTCCCTGCCTGCCTGAAATTGAGCAGCAGATTGTAAGCATTTTTCTGGATTCAACCACATTTTAAACAAAATTTTACTTTAAGGGTGTGATGAAAAAATCAGGCCAAATATGATGATACATACACATACATACACAGAAACATATACACACACACATATATATGTCCATATATATGTATATATATGTGTATATATGGACAGAGAGAGACAAACATACACATGCGTGTGCACACACACATAATTAAATATAAATACATCTTTTAAAAAAGAGAGATAAGCTGGGCGGTGGTGGCGCATGCCTTTAATCCCAGCACTTGGGAGGAAGAGGCAGGTGAATCTCTGTGAGTTCGAGGCTAGCCTGGTCTACAAGAGCAAGTTCCAGGACAGGCACCAAAGCTACAGAGAAACCCTGTCTTAGAAAACCGAGAGAGATACACAGAGAGAGAGAGAGACAGACAGACAGACAGAGACAAAGACAGAGACAGAGAGACAGAGGGAGAGGGAGATAGCATTTCCATTTGGGAATACTGAATTATCCTGTCTGAGAGTTGCTGTGGATGCTCTTTCCCATTCTAGACAATATCAGATCTATTTTGTCTCCAGCCAATTCCACCCCGACAGGAAACTGGGGTTGTGAACTCTCTTTGTACTTCTATTATCTGCTTTCATGGTGTGTTCTTCTCTGGCCTTCTGTTCCTTAGCACTGTGAGTGCTTCAGAAAGTATTGAATTGGCTGGGTGCACTAACAAGAAGTAAAAGAAATGTGGCTCCCCAGACTGTTGCTGACGCATTCTAATATTTGCCCTTTGCCATGAAAGGAACATAATAAAGACAGAATCCTCTAATGACTTCAAAAAGTAGCATTCTGCATAAATATGATCTTGTTTTCCAAAATAAAGTAATGTTAATCAGAGCTCGATCTAAATACTGACCCTTAGTGAATTGACCATTTTTCTTTATTCTAATACGTAGATGCCTGGTCTACAATTTATTGATTATCATCTTTCTACCCTTTATCTAATCTACTGTTAGCTCTTTCTTAATTTCTTCATATGAAAATATTTAAAGACTCATAATTGTTAAATCACATTCTCTTCTGTGCATGTTGAGCCATATTAACAAGACAGAGGAAAATTCCATGAACTTGGGGCCATTTCCCATCGCAGATGGAATCCAATCAGTCCAGATGTGAAACAGCATAAGAAGACAGCTTCTTGTATGAAATACCACAGACGTGCAATTGCTAGAAGGCTTCTTCAACATGGCAAGTGTTTCTCAGCTCCTGAAGATCATTTGAAAATACCTGGGATCATTTCGGCCCAGCCTTCACCCCTGTTGTGTGAGGAGGGACACTACAGAGTGCCACTGGTGGAGATGCTGCTAGACATTTGATTGGCCCAAAATGTCAGCAATGCCACTGCTGGGAAATTATACTCCAGCTGTGGGACTTTGAAATATGCACAGACAGAAAATGCAATCAATACAGTAGGGTCAGGGACTGGAAAGTGGTGAACTTGGAAGTGACAAAAATAGAGAGAGGGAGGAAAGTAGAGAAAAAGTTGATCAACAGGAAGATAACACTCACATCAACTGGATGATCTCCTTTGGGAAGAGCTGAAGCACAGACTTTAAAAACAAAGCAGCACTGGAATGAGTCAGGCGCACACAATGAGTGGATTGGCCCTGTGTAGGAAGTTTTGCAGACGGGATGCAGAGAATAGAATTGAGGAGAAGAGTAAATCGCACATGGAAACAGGATGGGACTCAGGCCTCAGTAAGTGACAGGCCAAGGCCAGCAGCAGAAGGAAGGGACTCTTCAATGCCTGCATCGTCAAATCACCATAAACTGTTCTGCAGAACCCACTTCTGTATAGACACCATGTGTGTCCTCTCACAAGGTGGAGGGCATGCTCAAAGATGCAAGGTGACCCCAGATTAAGCCTGGTCCATGCAAGAAACACTGAGAAACAAGGAGAAAAGCTGGTGGTCTCAGGAGTTGAGAATGTTTGTGCACACTTATTATCTAGCAGAAGCTAAAATAAAACAAGAAAGTAAGTTACAGTGATTTTTTTGAAATATACCAAAGATTATGTAGTGTTGTATTTAAATATTAAGCAGACACTAAAAATTATAGGATGTAAGAATAAGTAACAATAAGAAACTCGCAATGTAGCCTTTATATATATTTATTTGTTTTGTCTTGGCTTGATTTTAAGATGATGTCTATGGTGGCATTGCCAACTTCACTGACTCCCAAATCACCTGAAATGCACACCTCTGTGCCACCCATGGGGCATTATCACGACTATCGGCTGAGAGAAGAAGGCCACTGTGAGCGGCCCCATTCCAAGGTTGGGTTTGAGGTTCAGACATTCATTGTCCTTTGTTCCTGATTCTGGATGCTGCCTGATTGGCCTCTTCAAGCTCCTGCTGCCCTAACTTTTGTACCATGGCAGACTCTATCCTCAAACTACAGCCAAAATAAGCCCTTTCTCCCTTAAGTCGCTTTTCTCAGGGCATTTTATTACAGCAACAGCAAAAGAAGCTAAGACAGCATCCTACTGCATTGCCCAGGCTCTGCTCAAACTCCTGGCTCTAGTAATCCTCCTGCCTCCGTATCCTGTGCAATCACAGTCACAGAGGGGCATGAGCAGCTCTTCACGTTTGCTCTGAAAATTCTTACGAAGTGAAGACATAAAACAGGCACATAAGCAAGGGAAAACATTTTGGAATTGTAAACACTGGCTGATTGAGTACCCTTCCTGAGTAGAGGATGGGACAATTCAGGTCGTTTTCATCTTGTCAACAGTACAACGCAAACAGCTCTTCCTCCTGGGAGAAAAACACATGGGTTTTAAACTTTATTAGTCCTACTTCCAACCTCTAGTGCCCACCAATCCGCTCACCACAGCCCTCCACACCCCTTACCGCTGTTCCATCCACACCCACTGCCACCCGGTGCTACCCTCAGAACCTCTGGTGCTTCAGCTCCTCCAGGGCCCACGACAGCACCATCCATCGGTCTGCTGGCTCAGCTGGCAAACATAATTCCTTCTGTTCTAGGGCAAGCGGAGGGAACTACGTGGCTAGAAAATACTATAAAAAGTGGTAATATTCATTTATTTGTTCTATTTCTTGCTCCAAAATGGAACTCTTGCTTTCCAGCTTTCTACTCTCAACGAATTTATATGGCATCTTAATTTCAATGTCCATAGCCCCGTCTGTAGGCTTCTACACTCATTCCACAAGTCTTTTGCCAGAGAACTCAGGATGTCATATACACATAAACACACACAGAGGTATATACACATATACACATACATATGGATGCATGATGACCACATTGACTTCCCAGGTTTTCGTGCTGTTGCAATCTCATGCAGACTTTGAAAACAGTTTTTTTGAAAAAGTTGTGGCTCATGTTCTTGTATGGATGAATGCGGTCAGGTAGCTGGGGCTTTGTTTTTGAAAAGTTAATTCTACTAGAGACTATAAATAAACATAGAGACCTGGTCACAAGTGATGGCTACACCCTGCTTCCAATTATAATAGCATTTAGCAGACATTTGGATGCTGGTTTTTACAGAAAGCAAAGGTACTCAAAACACTTGGAGCTCTCCCATTAGCAACGTAATATTTCAAGTCTGTAACTAAAGGTCCACAGGAGGCTGTTTCTTCAAGAACGGTAATCACTCTGTTCCATTATGGACAACCTCGGGTTGGAAGTTCTTAGCTTTTACCCCTTCCCTGTAATTAGATCGGCATACTTTCCTGTTAAAAGGCAACAGATCAATAAGTTAGCTGGAAGAAATATTCCCCTCTTCAGGCAACATATAATTGGCCTGTTAGTCTCAAATTTCTTTGATGTAAATTGCTTGAAGTTCATTGTTAAATTACAATTCATGAAATTTGTTAAGCATCTACTATAGATTTGCTTACGTGGAGGGCTACAGAGCAAGTGTAACTCCAGTATTTGTTTATACATACCTCCCCCGCCCCAAAGTCCCCTTAAAACTAAGCTACCTGAAGAAAGTAAACACCCTCACTGTAAACCAGCAGAGCAGGGGCCCAGCCTGATTAAACTCGCTCGAGTTGCTCCTGTGTTTTCCGCGGCATTGGTCTAACTCCTTTCACCTTTATCTGGAAGACACTCTAAAGACGCAAATAATCATAAAAATAAGCTGTAATTTTGGAGATCACGGAGAAAAACTGTATGAAGACAAAAGGGCTTGATGCTGAAAGTTGAGATCTCCACTTCAGTGGATATTTCTCTGGGGAACAAGCTGACTGCTATTCACGCAATATCCTCAGTTCCTAGACCAGCGCCTGGGGCAATTCACGTCCTGAAATAATATGGGTGATGTAACTCACGGCTTGTGAGAAACAATGGCTATCCAGGGGGTGCGTACCGCAGCGAGTAGAGATGATTTCTACAGCAGAGCAGAAATTCCCTCTGAGCTCAACAGCTTGGCGGTTCTCTCTTTTAACTTCATTTTAATTTATACTTTGTGTCTTTCCCATCATGCATCTCGATCCCGCTCATTTCCCATCCTTTTGCATTCATCCTCTGCCCTTGAAGCCTCCCCCAAAAAATAATTTAAAAGAAAAAAAAAGGAAAAATCTCCACAAGGAAGCTGTAGTGTGGCACAGTGAGTCACACAGTAAACCCTTTTATCTATGTATCTTTATTTGCAAGTGTTCATTGCAGAGTCATTGGAACTTCTGGTTCGAGGCCTCTGGTTTCTACTGCTCTATTGATGCTGGGCCCCCACTGGGACGGATATTCTGTTGTTGCTCTGGGTCATGGGGATCCTGAAGCTTTGGACCTGCAGGATTGCCCTCCTTCATGTGCTCCAGTAGAGTCACAGATGGGTGGATGTTGGGGTGAACCGACTCATAACCCTGGTTCTGGGCCTGGGTAGTTGCAGGTTTGTCAGCATGCCAGCTCTCCCCTGTCTTCACCATGAAGGTGAGCTCTCCAGCATTGCCCTGGCTAGTCCACCCCTTGTAGGAATGAGCAAGGAGCAGGGCCAGTTCTCCTGCTTTCGCATCCTCAGGGGAGCTCCCACACCTGCACCTTCAGGACCAGCTCTGAGTTGCTCAGGCAAAATGCAGCCGTCACTCTCCTGAGTGCTGCCCACAGTGAGGGGTAGGGATAGCTCTCCTGCTCTTTTGACCTCAAGGCCAGTTCTCCCGCCTCACCCACCCCCAGGCAGTGAGAAGTGGTGGGAGGCATCTCTCCCCAGCCCCTACCAACAAAGGCAGATGAGGGTGAGGCCAGATCTTTGGTAATTCCCCCGCCAGTTCACCTGCAATCCTGTCAATAGGTTCAGCTCGCTGTGCTGCCCAGGGGAGGTGCCAGGCCCCCTTTCCCTAGTGTTGTAGCTTGTAGTGGGGAGGGTCAGTTCCCATACCAACTGGAAGTGGTAGGAGCAAGGGGAAGGGAATCTTTCCCTTGGCCCCAGACTAGGGAGGCAGTACCAGCTATGCCCCTCTCACGCCCACAGGGATGGCTCACCCATGCCACTGTCTAGAGGGTCAACTGTGCTGCCCAGGTGAGGCTTAAGGTCAGGTCCCCCACCTGCTGCAGGTATCGAGGGACCAGGGGAAGAGGGCATCTTTCCCTCACACCACATGGCAGAAGAGAAGGGCACGATTTCCTGTTCTCCTATTCTCACACCCCCAGGGACAGTTTGCCCATGCCCCTGCGAACAGGACCAGCTCTATTGTGCTGCCCAGGTGAGGTATAGGACCCTCTCTCCTAAGTGCTTCAGTCAGTGAGGAGCAGGACCAGTTCTCCCTATGGCTGGGGTAGGATCAACTCTGTACAGCCCTGTCCTTTCGACTTTCGGTGGTATCAGGAGCCATGGGCATCAACATAGATTGGGTCTGCATCAGAGACATGAACCCAGACATGGGCCCTGGCAGCAGCCCAGGTCCAGACATCACCAGGGGCCCGGGTGACAATCAAGCCATCCACCTCAGGCCGCTGCTCTTCACTTTTAGCTCTTCAGATACGCCTGTCCACAGGACATGAACCATGCTCGCTCTCCTCTCCCCCCCCCACATTTGCTCATCATAATAGTGACCACCTGCCCAGAGCTGCAAGGCATCTGACCGGCCTGTGTTTTCTCCTCAGAGCCCATTCAGACTGTCCCAGGCCTGCATGTGGTTCCCTTTGGCCAGCTCAGTCCCTCATGGCACTGGGCAGGAACATGCTTCCTCTTCTGAGCCTCCGTAGTCCCAGGATCAGTGGTTCTTAATTCGTGGGTCACGATGCCAAAGTGGGTGCATATCAGATATCCTGCATATTAGATATTTACATTATAATTCATAACAGTAGCAAAATTACAGTTATGAAGTAATAACAAAATAATTTTATGGTTGCGGGTAGCCACAACATGAGGAACGGTGTTAAAGGGTCGCAGAATTAGGAAGGCTGAGAACCACTGCTTTGGATGATTTGTTCTGTAGCATTACAGTCTATTCCAGCTTCCTGTTCATCAAGAAATCTTCTTGCTATACTTGCAACCAGAAGTGAATCCAGTCAAATGGGTCCTGAATGTCCAGGTTATCAGAATCACATGTGTCCCCATGAACCATCAACACCTTAGCAAAAGTTTCACAAATAGATCTCCTAATTAGCGAGGCTAGGCTGCCACAGTCCTCCAGCACCTTCCAAGGCCCTGATTGCTTTCACCCATTGTTCTCCAGTCAGTCAAAGCTAAAAGCTAAGCTGCACCTGGCTCCATTGAGGGGCAGATACTCCATGAGAATCCCAGCACAAACACCCGGGCAAACGTTTTCCTTAAAAATAACGACATCTTGAATTTTGCAGGCAAATGGATGGAGCTAGGAAACATCATTTTGAGTGAGGTAACCCAGACACAGAAAGACAATTATCACATTTACTCACTCATAGGTGGTTTTTAGACATAAGGCAAAGAAAACCAGCCCACAAATCACAATTCCCGAGAACCTAGACAACAATGAGGACATAGATAGATCTAATCTACATGGGAAGTAGAAAAAGACAAGAGCTCCTGAGTAAATTGGGAGCATGGGGACCTTGGGAGAGGGTTGAAGGGGAGGGGAAAGGTAAGGAAGGGAGCAGAGAAAAATGTAGAGCTCAATTAAAAAAAAAACCACGGGTAACTTTAGACATAGGAGGGTGATCACCAGTCACCAGGAAGAAGACAAATATGCAGAGAAACCATTTTTTGCTCCAGTGGTGAAGACTATAGTTTGCGGAAAATCTTGATTTTTAACAGCCCTTGCCTCTCCTGTATTCAAGAAATTTCTCAACCTCTAGCTTGCTAAGTCTTGTTCATAAGTAAAATAGACATAAAAGCTACCTCTAGTTTTATAGCGGTTGGATTTGAGAATGAATACATCATTATTGCCTAGTATAGGAGGCACATCAAATATCTTAAAAAACAAATCCTTTTCTAAGGCCTTGGAGGGACCTGAATCCAATGCATCCCAAAATAAACATTTCTGTCCCTGTTCCCCTCTCTAAAGTCTCAGCTCATCTTCTCTGCTGATCTATTTTATTCAGTGATGTGTGTCATTATTATGCCATCGATTACACTGAAATTCTCAAAAGTATCTTCCACTAATTTTTCCCTTTATATACTAAATCCATTTGTCACGAAGCCCCAATCAATTATTAAAATAGCTCATTTCCACCCATCCCGGCTTGTCTCCTGTAGCATCCCAAATGAGGCCTTACTGAAATATGGCTGAGCGAGCGACAGTAAGGGACCATTAAATCTCGTGACACATCACTTTTATTCATTAAGTGCAGGTTCCCCTTTTATGACTTTGCATTTCAGGCTTTTTTTCTTTAGGTTGGAGCCTGCTGATCAGGAAATCAGAGTTAAGTAGAGGTGACAGAGTCAGGTGGCATTTTGGGGAGTTACTGCAAGTACCCTGGATCTCCCCAAATCTAAAGCATCTCTCTGCGGAGTGCAGATTCTTCTTCCTCTTTTCAAACAGGAGCTGGAGCGCCTGCTCATGTAGCTGTTGCTTCATGGCATGAGGGAGGGATACAAGGGGAAGGCCGGGGGGATGGGGGATGCTGGGCTCCCTCATGCTGTAGCAAACAGCTTCCCCTGAAAGAAAAGCACAAGCTGGAGCCTGTTGTTGAAATCGACACTGCATCACTTCTGCCTCATGCCAGGCTTGATTGATGGGTCAGCCTCATTTAATGAGAAACAGGATTGCAAGGCAGTGTGGATGCCAGGGTGATGGAGGGCTATCTGTAAGGACCACACATGACACCAGCAACTGACCGCCGGTCACATGGATGTGTGTGTCTCTGCGTGTGCATCTGTGTCTCTGTGTGTGCCCGTGTCTGTTGTCTATGTGCGGTCATGGACGACTTCTATTAGCCATGCTAGATCAAGCTGTGGTTTCCAAGATTATAAACGCATCCTTGATTATCAAAGTTACTCCCAAGCTGGAATTTATGAAGCTGTGGACCTAAAACTGTGCTGAGAGCCACAGCATTCCGGGAAGGGGGGGCAGGGCTGATCTAGTTGATCACACTCAGGCAATTCTAAGTAACCAGTTTAAACAATGGTCTACAACATGCTTTGATCTTGATGGAGCATTTTTTATTCATGCATGTACTCTGTAATTTTGTGTCTTAGTTTACGGGGAGGGGGACTATAAAGCCTCCATGATGAATGTTGATTACGTCTTCCCATTTGAGCTTGACACCTGAAGTAAATTGTGGATTGTGCTTCAGCTCTAATAGCCTCATCTTTACCAACTGTGGTGCAAAGGCCATCAACATCAACATTGAAGTGGGACTTTATTAAAATCGCAACTGGACCTCGCTTCAGACCTGGTGAGTCAGGATCAATGCTCTCAAGAGGCCTGTCAGTATTTTCACAGTGCTTCTCTGGGAACTACTTCCCAGCCTTCAGAGGCTTCCGCGCATCACCCCTGGGCTCCCGCGCATCACCCCTGTGCTCCCGCGCATCACCCCTGTGCTCCTGCGCATCACCCTGTGCTTCCGCGCATCACCCTGTGCTTCCGCGCATCACCCCTGTATTTCCGTAGTGCTTCTCTGGGAACTACTTTCCAGCCTGCAGAGGCCTCCACGGCATTACCCCCGGCCAGAGAACATTATTGGAATCCACTGCGCCCCAGTTGTTTCGAAACCCTGAAGGCCGAGCAGCCCTAGCATGTCCTCCTCTACTGGCCAGCCTCTCGCTTAGATTTTCCCAGGAGAAGAATTACTCATTCCAGTTACCTCTGCACTGCGGAGTAAACAGAAATCTGCCTCTGGGCAGGTGGGGTGCAGGGAACGTGGCTCTTCGTTTATATTTAGCTTTCCTCCCTTCGTTAAATATAGAAGCACCAGGACTTTTCAAGAATGTCACAGTGCAAAGCTTGCTGCTTTTCAAAGGGTAAATTGCAATTCTTATACAGTGGCCCACAATGAGCAGTTGATCACACCACTTCCCTGAGTCTCTGTTCTCCCACAAGTAAAATGAAAGAACAATAATGAAGTTATCCTTTCATTTTTGCTTATTTACTGTCATTTGAATATATAGGTTTCAAGTGTAAAGCATAAGGAGTCTTAGCCGGCACATAAACAACTAAAATGGAGTATGTCCATAACTGGTAATGTCGTCTTGCCTGACCTGGTCAGTCCTACCCCTGGGAAGAAAGAGTGGAGAGATTTTCTGGACAGTATTTAGGACTTAGTGCTGGTAATGACATTTGTTTGAGATTTTTCTTTTTAAAAAAAAGGCAGAAATTCACTCAATGTCTCACGCTGCCAACAGAGCTGAAAGTTTTAAGTCTTGAATTGCAGTTCATCATCTGTCTCCTGTACCCTGAATAGTGTGGAAGGGTGAACGTGTGTGGTTCTTGTCCCTATGTGTGTGTGGGGGGGGTAGACTTGCATGGCTTTCATCTCCATAAGAAAGAGCAGACACACATAGTCTTATCTCCTTGGGGGGAGGTGGACACACAGCTCCTGTCCCCATGTGGGAGTGGAAGGCAGACATACATGGCTTCCATCGGTTTTCCCATTGTTTGATTGTTGTTAAGCTTTGTGTAAGTAGAATCATGTCGGACATGACAATAGTCTCTACCCTCTTTATTCAACACAGGGTCTCAGGAGCCTAGTGGGTATTCCACACATGAGTAGTTTTCATGAGTCTTATTGAAATTAAAATGAAGTAAATATGGAAACATATTCTCCCAAATACTTTTAGAGTATGAATGAATCAAATGAGAGCAGCTAAAGGCTCTAAAGTTTCCCTCTCTCTCAATATTACAGATACAGGGGTTAGATAGTTATCTCCACTTGAATGGCCTGGCTCTGCTGCTACTATCTCCACTCTGATATCAAATATATTCTAAAGATAGCAACAAATAGCATAGACCAGCTCTCCCAGAGTCAGGCAGCTTTGGCTAATAATAGGATCATTTTTCTATGACTGGGAGAGATACCCAGCATTCATATTATCATATCTGATGAAAAGCTTCTTAGAAAGCTATAGGATCCTTATCCGGCCACTGTCACTAGGCAACATGGAGCAAACAGCCCCTGGAAGCCTTTCTGTGCATCAGTGCAGCTAACCTATTTCTGATCATTCATATTCAGGTGGCATGCTCAGCACAGACTGGCAGAAGGATAACTTAGACAGGATGGCGATGACAGTTGATAACGATGATGGTGATGGTTTATTACCAGTCTTAGCAATGGTAGAGCACTGGCATGAGTTTGTGACGATGGATCCCAAAGCAGTGACCCAAGCCCCAAACCAACGTTATTGTCCTGATCAAGATCCAATGGCCAGTATGAAGCAGATAATTAAAAGAATTGTTTGGCAAATTCAAGGCCCTAAACAGCAGAGTAATGAACTACTCTGTAGCAATAGTTTTCCTATACACAATCATAATAATTATGTATCATGATAATTATGTGTCATAATCATGACACTTGATGAGTTTTCTGTGGCCCTTCTTTTCAGTTCTGCATGAATAAACATATTTTCTGATGCATGTTGGTATTAAGTAGCCCCTTCAACTTCAGCATTAGGGAGAGGAGAGAGAACAATATTATTATTATAGCATAGTTTATATTATTTGCATATATGTTATAATAAACTTCTCGTAGAAACTAAAGAAAATTGGGGGGAATCTAATATTTAATATTAAGGCCAAGACAAACACACTCAGAAGAAATGTCTTTTGGCTTTGCTTCCCTGTTAATTAATATGGTAGAAGGTTAACCAGAAGCTGGTCCTATGAGGTATCATGAGTTACATAGAACTGTTAAGTGTCAAATTATAAAAAGTATTTCAAGTGTGTTGGCACCATGACCAATTTAGAGGCAGATACTGATGGACTCATTGTCTGCTTAGATCCAGTCCCCAGTGTGCCACACTAATTAGTCTCTGTTTCACATGTATTTGTTTTTCAAATGAACCTGTACTTGTCCCAAAGATGGCTGCAGTGGCCCTTGCACACTTACTTTTAGGTTATTGTATCCAAAAAGAAAATGAAGATCTGCCACAAGTCATCACATATGTTTGCCCAAAACACACCCAGTGTGAAATTCAACTTTACAAATTTATTTTAGGGGAAGTGAAACTTAGGGTCACTGTGTTTAGTATGACATTATTTGATAAACAGATAGATGATAGATAGATAGATAGATAGATAGATAGATAGATAGATAGATAGATAGATAGATGAATAAATAAATAATAAAACCACAATAATGTTAAAAGCATTTCCTATGTACCTACATTCTATATTTTTGTTTAAAATATGATTTTTGAGTCTATCATGCAATAGTGCAAAAATTTCTTAACAAGGATATAAGACTTAACAGAAATTATAAAACAAAATACAGTCTTATGGAAGATTGCAGAAATCTGGTGGATAAAATAGATTTCAGAATTTGTCAAATGAATTTAATCAGTGTTGGTAGAATGTGCTACTGTATGATCTAGCACTTCTAAGTATTTATTCAAGAGAAAGGAAGCCATGTGCCTGAATAAGACTGTCCTGTTGTTTGTCCCTGGGTGCTCAGCCCTGAAATAATCACACAGAAACCGTATTATTTGCAATACTGTTTGGCCAATAGTTTAAGAATATTTGTGGCTAACTCATGTCTTAAACTAACCCATCTCCACTAATCTGTGTATCACCATGAGGCTGTGGCTTACCAGGTAAAGTTCCAGCATCTGTCTCCAGCAGGGTTACATGGCTTCTCTCTCACTCTGCCTTCTTTCTCCCAGCATTCAGTTTAGTTTTCCCCTCCTAGCTCTACTCTACTCTATCAGGCCAAGTCAGTTTCTTTATTCATTAACCAATAAAAGCAACACATAGACAGAAGGACCTCCCACATCATTTCCTCTTTTCTATTTAAATATAAAGGAAGGTTTTAACTTTAACATAGTAAAATTACATATAACAAGACAGTTATCAAGCAAGAATTACAGCTACAATATTTATATATATTTTATCTTTTGTCATAATTAAAGAAAACTATATTTATAACTATCTATTCTTCAACTCCATCAAAGACTCCAGAAGGATATAATATTACCTAGGTAAACAGTAAGTGCATTGTAAGCTACTCCTAAAACTCTAGAATTGACACAAACATCTCACTGCCTGGACAGTCACTCAAAGTTCTTCTGTATCATTGGGGCATCCAATCTTCAGCCTATAGGCCCATACTATCTAGCAGACTTTTTCACAAAGCAGGAAATTTGAAGATCTGTTCTGCCTTGTAATGGCAAAGTCCATCAGTTGCTTTCTTCTGTGTCCTGCAGAATGTCTGGCAGACTTTTTCATGGAGCAGGAACCCCAAAGGACAATCTCACCTTAAGGCAAGTTCAGCAGTCATTTCTATGTGGGTCCTGCATGTCCAGTTTATAATATCAAGCAGCCCAGGCAAGAACAGTTTCTTTCTTGTCCAAATGATTAGCCAACTTCATAAGGAGCCTCTTTGATGCCTGTCATCCACTTGAAGTAGATTGATGTGCCAGGAGCAGATGTGTCTCATTTCATGAAAAGTTTTAAGTTCTTAAAACATTTTAAATGCCTTATTCTGTAGTCTTCAGAAGATTTGAAGATTATCTATCTAACTGAAATATATCTCTATATATCTAGAAAACCTAACTAACATGACTATTATAGATGACTATCTATTAACCTATTTTTCTTAATTATACATTATATTTTCAGATGAACTGCACAATCACAATACTCTAATCAAGAGCAAAAACATGCATACAACAAGATTGACCTAAAACCTGCATCAAGAGACCAAGATCCATACCAATACAAATTATCCATCTCTATAGCACAACAAAATTGACCTTAAATTTATATCAATAAAGCAAGATCTATACCAATACAAATTATTTATATCTATATCACATCCTCCTTTATATGTAAACAAACATTTAAAAACAATATTTGGGAATATGGACATAGTTCTCTCCAAACTGCTTCCTGCTTTTTGTTAGGTGAAATAATTTTGGGGGGTGTTCCTGGCTACCTTTCAAGAAATCTTGGTCCATCAAACCACATTAGTCTGGAGTGAATCCACAGGTTCTTATCATCTGTGCAAACAAAACAAAAACCTCTTTTCCAAAGCAACATATCCTTAGACCCAAATTTTGAAGACAAGATATCCTTAAAGTATATATGTTGGTTACTTAGCTCCTTCACAATTGAAAAATTCAAAGGAAACACAATAATATACATAATCCAGGCTCTCTATGTATTTTCCATCTTTACATGACTTATTTTTCTTTACTCCTTTAATCTATGGCTCTCTGTACTCGTCTCTTTAAAGACTTTACCTTTTTTTTAAAACCATTTACTTCTTTTTATAACTATATTCTTTTTCTTCTCTCTCCCAAGCCTGCGTACATGGCCCATTTAGAGTTCTTTTCCATCTGAATTTGTCTTTATTGTATATCTGTAATCCTTTTCTGACCAGGACTGCTTCTTAAAATGCTAAGTGCTTTTTAAAAACCTAAATGGTAGCATTGCTAAGGCAAAAGCAGCCCAGCCTGCTTGCTTTGCCCAGTCCAACATGGTGGAAGTCTGTTCACTGCCCCAGGAGTGTTAACACAGCTTTATGGAACAACAGATTAATAAGCACATAAATTGTGGTAGAACCACACAATGGGATATTACTCTATGATGTAAGAACAATGGCCTAGCATGGATAACCGGTTATAGCAGCATTATGCTTAAAGAGAGAAACCAAGCACAAAACACTATGCACCATATCATTTTACCACAGGTAACAGAAGCTGGAAAGGCATAAGCAGTGGCAGAAAACAACTCCATAACTGTCGGAACACAGTCCAAGAATGGAGTCATGCAAGGGGATATTGCGTATTGTGAGGAAACCCCAAGAAAACAAGTCTTGTAGCCTCTGTTTCTTCAAAAACACAGAATTGTTCTTGGGATGTGTTGCTTGTGCCCCTCCCAGGTGTATTGATAGGAGTGAGTTTACTTCAGGTGTTGTTATTCATGTGCCTCTATGTAAAAACATGGTTGTACCATGTGTGGTTTGTCCGTGTAACTAACGCCTTACTCATGTGAGCCTTCTTAACTGTCAGAGTATAAATTGCCTGATGCTCTGAATAAAGTTGGCTATTGCATGAGACCTTAGTTCACTTGAGTTCTAGTCCCTGCTCCCGTAGGTTCACATTGTCAACTAGAGCAGTAAGCAAGGAACTACTTGGGCCAAATGGAGAACTGACTTCCAAGGGAATGAGCTTGTGGAGTGATGGTGATATTCTGGGTCGTGAAGACTGGATGTGCAGGGATGTGCATGTGCAAACACTCACCAAGCAATGAATTCAAATGAGAGAATTTTATCTTATGCAAATTGCACCTCAATAAGCTGATTAAAACTAGCTAAGAGAGGATCATTAAAGTTATGGGCTAGTGTTAGCCAAGTAATCAGGGGTATAGTGTAAGATTTTATCATTAAAAATAGACATTGATTATAGAATGAGAGAGAGGCTGTTACATTTGCTGCTATGATATGAGGAAGACCTAAGCACAGGATGCAAACACATCCACAGGCAGCCTCAGTAAGAGTGTACCATGGCCACTTCCTGGCAGAAAAGTCAGTCCACATCCATCACATGTGAAACTAAGCACATACCTGTTTTCACTCTCTACATAATGCTTGTAAAATTATCAATCAGTCCTCTGATATGAGATCAAAGAGTAACAACCATTGTGTGAGTGTATCATAATTTGCATAACTAGTCATCTGTGGGTACACAAAGATGCTCAAACATTCTTATACCAAACCCCTTATGAACATGTGATTTTATTTCTCTTGAATGTTTTCATGGAATACTGACAAATGGTTAAAAACATAATTGAATGGATCTGAAAAAAGAAAAAATAATGTATTATAACAAGAACTATTGCAGAAAACACTAAAATTCAAAAAACAAATACAGACATATAGGTGAAAGGTGGAGAGATTAATAATAGGTTGATAGATAAAACATGATAAGTAGATAAACACTAGACTTATAAATAAAAGGTAGATGATAGGTAGCTAAATAGATGAGAGAGAGAGAGAGAGAGAGAGAGAGAGAGAGAGAGAGAGAGATGATAAATTGCTGGATCAATGGGTTATATTACTTTCAACAAGAGCCCCTGCCAGGAATAACAAGGTCACCCCACAGCAAAAGCACCTGTAGGAAGTGATAAGCTGCATGAGCATCACTTGATCAGAAATATAAGAAAGAGGTTACTCTAGAATGATGTCAGTAGTTTGACCTCAAACATTTTTATAAAAGGGACAATTGAGGCAAATTCCAGTTGAGGCAAGCAGAGATAACTGTGAAAGCTCCAAGAATTAAAATATTTCCATCATTATTTAACAATGATCACTATAGTTGTTATATTTGTGCATCATACTGCAGTAATTATACCATTATGTCACAGTGAAATTGTGGCTAAAAGCTTAAACAGACCGAGATATGGGAAAGTGTGCTCTTGAATTTGTAAATAAAAGAAAGAGAACTGAGCCTACATGTTGAGTACCACCCAGGTACCGTCTGAGCTACAGATGGCCATCTGACATGGCTTGAATACTCACATCATGGGATTCCTTGCTTCTCAAAACACATTGCATGGGCCAGAATGTGGGTTAACATCATAGATTCTCATACTCTGTTCATGATCTGATGACTGATCAGTTTGTCTCTTGACCACCTCCACAGACACCTGGGGTCAGACAACGGGCCCCCCAGCTGCAGTCAGACCTGCTCTTCGGATATAGACCCATTTAAAGGCTCAGAATTGATGACTCAGAAGCTCTCATAGGCCTCACTATGTTAAGAAAGAATCGAATCCAGTCAAGGGATGGAGAGACGAGAAAAATCATGTGGAAATAGTCACGTGACCAGAGGGGCAGCACACGGGCAGAGATGCTGAGCACTGGTGGAGCTGTGATGAGCTGATGCTTTCAGCTAAATTGCTCAACAAGGAGAGCAGTCTGGCACTTGGAAGCTCCTTGCAGCACTGCTGGTTCAGCCATTGTGTGCCCTCTATGGCTACATCACTCATCTTCTGAATCTACCCAGACAAACTTTGAAGGAAGTAGCAGAGCAGAGCTTCATAAGGGTGCTCTAAGACCTCTGGGAAATGACAACTAGCTGTGACAGCTAACGCAGAGTGGCCAAAAGAAAGCATGCCATTTCCTTCTCCCTTTTAAATAATGACTTTTATACTTTGAACATTTCATACACACACACACATATTCACCCCCACTACCACCCTCAGATGCTCCACACCAGGACGACCACAATCTCTCTCCCACCATCTCCTTTCTCTTATTATTGTTACTTTTGTTGTTTTTGTTTCTTCAAGACAGGGTTTCTCTGTAGCTTTGGAGCCTCTCCTGGAACTAGCTCTTGTAGACCAGGTTAGCCTCGAACTCACAGAGATCCACCTGCCTCTGCCTCCCGAGTGCTGGGATTAAAGGCATGAGTCACCACTGCCTGGCCTTATTATTGTTATTTTTAACAGCTCTGTGAGTCCAATCACGCAGGTGTGGGACTCTCCCCTGGAGCATGAACAGCCTATCACCAGCCATGGCCCCAAGGTCACTCGCCCTCTCTCAGCAACCATCAACTGCCAGTAACCCCTCAGCTGGAGGTGGAACTTCGGGAGATCCTCTTCCATACTCAAATTTTAGATTAATGTACATAGAGTCACATTTTTTGACCTTACCTATCCCCAACTACTGCTCTCTGATGCTCCCGCCAGGACCACCAACCCCTCTCTCTCCTAGATGAGATTTCCAAGACAGGATTTTTCCAGTTAGGGGAGCAAAGTTGAAGAACAATATATAAAATAAGATGCCATTTCTAAAGAAAATATGGATTTTTTTAAACTTCCTACGGGCAGTTTTGCAACATTGTGCCTATAGGTTAGGCAACCACACAGGCCAAGAGCTGAGGGAGCGAAGAAAACAACCAATAACTGTTTCCTATGGAGAGGATGCTGGTCTATCAGCAGCTCAAGATAAAAAGGTGTGTGTGTGTGTTTGTGTGTGTGTGTGTATGTGTGTGTGCTATTTCACTTTTTTAGCACTAAGAATAAGGAAAATAAAACTTGAGAGGGAAATATTTGTATAAACCCGTGTTCTTTGGTATTTTTCACTGAAGCTTGAGCAGAAAATATTTTTCCATGGAGCTGACCTTTTTACTTAAAGTGAAGAATAAAGTCGGCAGAATTATCATTTTATGGGATGCTGTCTGGGTTTTTTAAATGGAAAATGTTTTAACATCTTTACACATAAAAATGAAAATCTTTGAAAAAATGTTTCGCTATAAAACTCTTGACATTTGCTGAGTGCCTTACACTGTTACCGGTTATTTCCTCCCCGAAGACTATTAAAACATTTCGAGTAATGTAAAAAACTAGCTTTGCTCAGAAGTTTTAGCATTTCCCACAAAATATAACATTGGCATAAACTGTCATGCGAACTGTGTCAATGTGTGCTTCCTTCCCAGCCCCCAGGACCACAACCCTCTGACTTCTGCCTCAGTCTATGTGATCAGTCCTTCCTGTGGTCATGCGCCTCAATGGTGTACATTCCCCTGAGCCCGAGAACCTTCCAGGTCATCCCACCTATCTGCAGAGCAGTTTTCTGGGAACATTAACTCTTCCCTTGTGATCAGCTTCCCTTCCCCACCTGGTTATTATTCTACTTGCATTATAAAGAATCATACGTCACTGCATTCCTAAGCTCCCTCTATTCTCTGGTATCCTCCCTCCAGGATTATTATTGGTTGTTTTCCTTGCCCCCTCAGTTCTTGGCCTGTGTGGTTGCCTAACCTATAGGCACAATGTTGCAAAACTGCCCGTAGGAAGTTTAAAAAATCCATATTTTCTTTAGAAATGGCATCTTATTTTATATATTGTTCTTCAACTTTGCTCCCCTAACTGGAAAAATCCTGTCTTGGAAATCTCGTCTAGGAGAGAGAGGGGTCGGAGGTCCTGGCGGGAGCATCAGAGAGCAGTAATTGGGGATAGGTAAGGTAAAAAAAAATGTGACTCTATGTGGATTAATCTAAAATTTGAGTATGGAAGAGGATCTCCCGAAGTTCCACCTCCAGCTGAGGGGTTACTGGCAGTTGATGGTTGCTGAGAGAGGGCGAGTGACCATGGGGCCGTGGCTGGTGATAGGCTGTTCATGCTCCAGGGGAGAGTCCCACACCTGCGTGACTGGACTCACAGAGCTGTTAAAAATAACAATAATAAGGCCGGGCAGTGGTGACTCATGCCTTTAATCCCAGCACTTGGGAGGCAGAGGCAGGTGGATCTCTGTGAGTTCAAGGCCAGCCTGGTCTACAAGAGCTAGTTCCAGGACAGGCTCCAAAGCTACAAAGAAACTCTGTCTTGAAGAAAAAAACAAAAAATAACAATAATAAGAGAGAAGAGACTTGTTCCTCAGACAGTAGCAGACCAAGTCTGTGGCATTGCTAGTGCCCACTCGCATTAATCAAACCTGCTATCTCTTTTTTGACCTTCATCATTTGAGCTCTCAGAGGGATTTAGCATGAGTTCCTGCTTTCTCTCCTGAAACATCTTCTCCACTGGGCTTCCAGGATACCACATACCACTACCTCCCAAGTTCCCTTCTGTCTCTGTGACAATGCCTCTGTCTCTGTGGCAATTCCTTTTGGCTCATTTCCTGGGTTTTCACTTTAGACATGTTTGGGGAACTTTTAGGAATTATATTCAATTACCTAATTGGACATCTACATTTGAATGTCTTTAAAAAAATTCAACCTCATAATGTGTGGATATGGGGTCTTGGTTCTTCCAGCTTTCCTTCTCCACTCTCAAAACTATAGGAGCTGGAGAGATGGCTCAGTGGTTTGCAGCTCTTGTCACATTTGCAGGGGACACTGGTTCAATTTACTGTCATACATATCTCCAGTTCCAGGAGATCTGGTGCCCTTTTCTGACTTCCATGGACACCAGGAACACACGTGGTACTCATATATACATAAAGGCAAAACACCCATATATATATATAAACACCCATATACATAATAATATCATTATATATTATATAATATATAATAATATAATGTAGTATATTATAAATTAATTATTATATATTATATAATATATGATAATATAATTATTATATTATAAATTAATTATTATATATTATATATTAATAATATCAATCCATTAAACAAACAAATAAAGTCCAAAATAACAGCAATAACAAATTCTGACTGGGTGAGGTGGAATCTCAAAGTGGCTTTGATTTGCAGTTACTTGGTGACTAATGAAACTGTCTGTAGATTAGTTCATCTATTAATTGGCAGATTTGCTGTGTTTGTTTGTTGTTTAATTTTTCAGCTCTTCGTTTATAGGAGATAGTCATATCTGAAGTATACCCAACAAAGCTCTTCCCTCATTCTAAGACTTCCGTTCCAAAACTTCCTTTGATGTAGAAGAGTTTTCATTTCATGCATTCCCATTTGTCAGTTCTTGAAGCTATTTCCTCTTCTACTGGAGTCCTATTCAGAATATCTCTGCCCAGACTTATATATACAAGTTTATTCCTTTCATTTCCTCTAATAGTTTTAGTGCTTCCCATTTTAAACTAAGGTTTTTGATACTCTTTGGATTGATTTTTGTACAGGGTGAGAAAGATGGCTCTAACTTCAATCTTCTGAAGTTAGATATCCAGTTTTGACAGTGCTATTTATTAGCTATGTCATCTCTATTTTCCACACCTTTGTCAAAATGTAGGTGACCACAGCTGTGTAGGTTTGTTCCTGGGTCCTTTATTCTATTCCATGTCTGAATGTCTATTTTCGTGCCAATCCTGTGTGGTCTTGCTCACTATGGCTCTGTAGTATAATTTGGGGCCAAGTGCTGTGATATCTCCAGCTGTGTTCTCTCTACTAAGGGTTGTTCTGACTATTAGTAGCCTTTTGTGTCCCCTCCACCCCATATTTCAGAATTGATTTTTCTAGTTTTGTAAAGAACATCATTGGTAATTTAATGTGTACTACAGAATCACTATCATGAAAAGAACACAAGCAAGCAACCAAAAACAAATGCTAACAAGGATTTGGGGAAAGAAGTTTTATTCACTGCTGGTGGGAGTGTAAAGTAATACATTCATTGTAGAAACCGGAATGGAAACCAGGCAGAGGCGGCACACACCTTTAATCCCAGCACTGGGGAGGCAGAGGCTGGCAGATTTCTGTGAGTCTGAGGCCAGCCTGATCTACAAGAGCTAGCTTCCAGGACAGCTAGAAATGTTACACAGAGAAACCCTGACTTGAAACCAGGAAAAAGAAAAGAAATCAGAATGGAGTTTCTCAAAAGAAATATAATTACTATATGGCCCAGCTATACAAATCCTAGGCATGTACTTAGTAAACTATACAAATTATCACATATTCAGACACCCAATGCCTCTTGCCACTTTCTCTGCATCCACCAGGAATAATTCCCCTACTTGGGTCTATGGAATACAGAGGGTGAGTTCAGACTGCTGCTCAGCTACTGTCAGCAGAGAGCAGCATCTCCAGTTATGCTATAGATGTGGGAGAGGCAGAGCCAAGCCCAATGAAACTCAAACCGAGGGGGTGGAGTACTGAAACTTCTAGAAGCTCACTTTTAATCACTAGCTTGTGGCCCCTCTCAACTTCCCTCTCTTGTTAGACAGCAGATTAAGAGAACCAGCTTGAAATTGAGGGAGAGAAAGAACACAAGATTTAGGGTCAAAGAGATCTGTCTAGAACATGTCACTTAGTCCTGCAGCAGCTCAGTGCCTCGTGGATAAATTGGGGCAGTAATATGGACATCACAGAATCCATGCAGAGCCCCAGCACAGTGCTGGGAACAAGAGGCAATCAATGAATTAAAGTTGATGCTATTTTTTTTTCATAGTCATTGCCTCTTTATTATATCAATAAAAGGGGGAGATGATGGGGGAAATTATCAGCCAATCACATCCAGTTGGGGTGTGGTTACCTGAACCCCCAGTTATATAAACGGAGAGAACACAGGTGTGCTCTCTCTCTCCATGCGGTGTCTTCGGACCTTGTGACCTCTCATCCTTGTAGCATGAGTTTCCCCCCT